>JABASH010000003.1:0-114510 GCA_019776445.1 Tomocerus maximus
TTGATGTGATTTTGTTTTATTTTAATTGTAATGAATGTAAGTAACATTATGTATGTTAATATTAATGGTTTATTTATGGACTCTTTCTGCACTTGCATACTTTGTTAGTTAAAATCTGAAAACCTTATAGTAGACATACCGAACAGTACAGAATAGTAGAATGTGTGTATAGAGTAGCTTCCTAATTATTATGAAATAGTAGCCTAGCCTGTATAGTTAAAGGTACCTACTACATAAATGGTTTTATTCATACGAGCTAACTGTTAGCTAACCTAAGTAAACGTAATAACAATATTACTTTTAAGTTGTACATTGATCAAATGGAACATTTTCAATTCAGAGTCGTATCGTATTTTCCGACAGAAACTGCAATACTACAATTCATCTCTATTTATATATGAATCCATTCTGCACGGTTAGATGTAAATGTGTGCAAAGTGGCTCTACTTTTTCTGAAGATGAGTGTGTTGGTTGTTGATTTGTTTGTATTGTAAAGTAATGTTTGTATGTATTATCCTTAAGTCGTGTGTCTCTCTCTTTCTGTCAAAGGTTAATAACTTACTCTCTAAGTATGTATGATTATTATTACATATTTACGTCACGAACATACAACCGTGTAGCAGTAATAATATATAGATCAATCCATTTAATTCTAACCTTAAGTAGTATAGTAGTAATAGGTACAGAAACTATATAAACAAACTACCTGTATTGTATGTATGTAAATATCACTAAACATTTAGTTTAGTCCGTACGAATATACTCCAGTGATTCCTCTGTTCTGCATTAATTATTATGTATACGTAGAGCTAGCGCGCGATAACGAGAAACTTATCAATTAAATTACATTTGCACAAAACGCTCAACTAACTAGAACAAACCACACAGGTAGAATATTTAGTAGTTGTATTTAATATAAGTAAAGTCAATCCACCCACACTTGTTCACTAGCCTAACTAAAGTTAGAGAAAAAACTAAAATCCGCTAGAGACTAAATATAATTCCTACGTGTTATTAAATCTAGAAATACGTGTTAGATAATAAAACTAAAGATTTCTGTATTTCTGGATAAGTACTTATGTAGTAGCTACTGTAAGTGTGTGTATGTCTATCGCTACATAATAATTGTAGGTAAATACTAGACAATTATATACGTACACCAAGAGGAATCTCACAGTACCTAGTCATTCACAGTAGTACAATCATTCATTTGAAAACTCAACACAATCGATAGTGTCCATGTCTCATCACATCTTTCTCATACCACACAACATCACCTGCGAAAGAGAAATGTATCTGCACGTCAGCAATTAACGCACATCATCTGAAATAAAGTCAAAGAGAAAAGGGGGCAAGGGAGCTTATTTAGCTAGTATTCTTATCTTTGTTTGACAGATATCCTCATCTGTACTAGTGAAGATCGCAGTACTCTGATACATGCGACTGTGAATGTCTCTCTTGTGCCACTCTGTCATGCTAAACAATGACTTTTTGTAGTAAGTTAAAGTAAATAATAATATTACTAATAATAATTATAGTGTATCTGTAGTGGCTTAGCCTAACTTATATGCTACTGCTACAAGTACCTACCTAACTAAAGTTAATCCTACTTCATCATAAACTATATCTTCCCCTGTGCTCAACAGTTCATATATAGCCCAAGAGTCCCATAGACTCCCATCGTAATCCTATCATCGCAAGCTTCTAAGAATGTATCTGTTCTGTTCTGTACTAGTAATATGTATCTGTATATAATATTTATCTTTAGTATATATGTAGTAGGTACAGTTATAGACATTTTAAAACTAATTTATAGCATATATATACTATATATTTATATATATCCATGTGATTTATATCTATATATAGATTAATTAATGATTGATTGTTGATTAGCTGTTGATTGACTGATTGTTGTACGATCGATGAATGCTTCCTCCATATCCTTTCACTCATTTCTCATGGATGGGGGGGCTTTATTTTACAGGGCGGGCAGTACTTGACAGACTCCTGCTTTCTGTCTTATCTATTTACGTTACATTACGAGTGTACAGATCAATTCGTTCTTAAGCATTTCTACACAATATTCTTTGCTTAGGCGTATACTTCTATTAATATGCCTCTAATTACTTGTAGTATAAGTATTTCCACTGGTTCAAGTGCAGCGAGCGGAGGGGAAACAACACGAGAGGAGTCTACACACATTCTTCTTTTTGTATCTCTCAAGTTTAATGTAGTAGAGTAGTAGTAGTTCAGTAGCTAGTAGTTATGAATGTTTTGCTTCGATTCTGGCTTGGATTAATTATTTCCTCTCCTTATGAACCATTGCAGTCGATTTCCACAATGTCTTTGGGTACATCCACGAATTGGTACACCAAACGCTGCCCATCTACTTTAGCCAAGATCCCTCTTTGATAGTAGTACCTAAAGACACATACAAAAGCCAATAATTAGTTAAGCCCTTATTAAATCCCCAACGTCACCGTCTCACGTCTTTTACACATATCCGTCAAATCTGTAATCTGCCTCTGTTTATACAGCTAAAATAGTGGCAAACTAAAATGAGCTGTAAATTCCCATTTGTCTTTGCTACATTTCCGATGTTCATTAATGCGCATATTTTTATATATGTTACTGCCAATTTATGCACACAAAGCGCCCCCTAAATGTAACGAATAACTTTATTACATCATTTCTACATAAAATTGAACTGATTCCTTAATGGACCTACTCACAGAGGAATGCAATAGGCTATAGTTAGTAGTAGTAGTAGTATAGCATTATAGTAGCTATAGAAAACATCCCGGATGTAAATTATAGTAAAATGCTAAGGGAAATCCTGGAAAAGGAGCATAAAGGAAAATAGTAGCTACAAGTCATTATGTATTATTTATAGGCTTCTAGGAACATAAAACATTTTTAAACTTCAGCACATAACCGAGAGAATGATGGTGTCATTTCATGCGGCTGGTTTGGCAAAACTTGACTTGGTTAAAAGCTGTCTGTCTGTATCCACAGCAAACATGTGCAATTTATATAGCCAATCTTAAATAGGAGCAAAAGTAATTCCCAGACAGTCATGCATGCTAAAATCCCACCGAGGTACAACTGAACTAATACTCGAATTATACACTTAATAAATCAACATGTGGCTTGAAAGTCATTTCAAACCGAGCCAAGTTCACGTTCAAACCAAGGAAATAAACAATTGTTTATTTATTTTCTTACTAGTAGTAAAAGCACTTGCTACGAGTAGGTATTGATAATTTCATTCTCATTTCCAGTGATATATATTCAAATTAACAGAGGAAAAGTTATTAGTCAACTATTATCTACTCATGAAGCGTTAGCATGTAATTATATCCTGCTATGCTACCACTAACAGTTTTATTATACTGAACTCACTAAAAGGAAACAAGGAAACTCGACTCGAAAAATATTGGTAGTCTTTTGCTATTGACTGACTAAACTACATTCACTCTATGCTAATCACAAAGTGAAGCAGAAGGAAAATTACTTAAATAATTCTGCAGAGGTACTTATGCGTTACATTCCTGCAAGTGCACACACACAACGTAATTCAAGGCAATGTAAAGAAATACGTTGCAGAATCTAATAGAAAATGACGTAGCCTGATGACCATAACAAGAGTTTTTTTAAAGGGTGCCATTGTCTGCCAACTCGCTTTATAGTAATAATACTCATTAAAAAGTAGAGAACGCAGTCAATCTATAAACAAGGAAACTGCACGAGTATCCACAGCAGACTTAAAAATCAAGTTCAATGCTAAAGTATACCAGACAGAAAGAATCTTTTATTACTCAACAATTTCATCACCAATAACAATACAATTGCATACTCATTTCTATTTAATTCATTATGTCACATGCTGAAGATAATTTACTTACTTACTTACTATTCCATTTCTGTTGGGTTCCAAACATAACTGATTTCCAGCAAAGTCTTTGGTGACATGTATGAATATGATACAAAGCTAAACTAAATGTGTGTTGCCAACTGAAAATCAACCCTGATGAAGTGAATCTGTATTTTATCATTTCTTAAGTTATTCATCTCTACTGACTCGTCTCATCGTTGCATTGTGACTATATCTCTATTTTCACATGAACTGAATGAAATCGCTGCCAAAAGTGAAATATGAAAAATGCAGGTCCATGTGGGCAATGCCCCGTAGTAATTTTGGGCGCGAATAAATGTGCATAAATATCAAGTCTGGAATTGCATGTTATGGCACGTGGCCAATGAAAGAAGATGGTGAGGAAGGCGGATTTGGCGGAGACTGGATAAGGATGTGGAAAGAATGCGCAAAAATGAGAAAGTCAACAGTTTGACGGAGACATGTGTTGGCCCGAATGAATGGGATTGACAGAGACAGGGTAAATTACCTCAGAGCTCGGCCCATGGTCTCGTAGTTCATGTCAGGCTTATTCTTGTGGAGACCCCAAAGTCTTGACACAGCCTTAGAGTCGACCAACTTGAAGATCCCCTTCTCACGATTTGTCCATTTGATGTAGCGGGGACAGTACTCCTTGTCTTGCAACAATTTCAGCAGAAATTCCCAGAGGTAGGTGGTGGATCCTGCAAACGAGAAATCGGGTTAAGAGACTGGCGGGACAGACGAGACTAAAAAATAAGAAATCAACAGAGAGGATTGTGACAGATTTCTATCAATTACCTTCTCTGCTCTTTCTTTTCATGGGTCCGTTGTCGACACCTTTGGGTTTGCGCGACTTCTTCTTCATCCGGGGCGGGAATCCGAGTTCTGCCAGATAGAATTCCTCCATGGAGGAGCTGCTGCTAGGGCTGGTGGTGGCGGGCGTCTGGTGGATCACCGAAGTGGGGATGGGACCGCCGAGAGAGCTCAAGATGTGATGGTGCTGTGCATGGCCATTGAGCATCGGTGAGGACGGGCCCCCGCCACCGGCGCCGTTGCTTCCGGACATTGGTCCTCCATGTCCATTCAGTCCTGCGTGGTGTGGGAATGTTGGTGTCGTTGGACTGGACAAGTCACAGTACGGTCCAGACAAATTGGCGAACAGGTAGCCATCTAAACAATACAATTAATCACTTGGTTAATTATGTGTCTTTTCACTTCATGCTCAGACCTCTGTCCACAGATTTGTTCAGATCACACACACTCAGCACAACTAAGAAGCTACAGCCGTATTCTTATCAATAAGTTATTGTGTACCGTCTATTAGAGAAAAGTTAATGAATTCAGCAATTTCCATTCTCAAAAATATTTTTACTCCACAATTCCTGAACAAATAGAATGATTTCTCTCTTACTCTCTGCTACTTACTATTTAATTGTAGCTTATTTAGGACAGATTTACACTCATAATCATTTCCTCACGTGGCATATCTCTGTGGCTACATTTTTAATACAAAATTCCATATACAATCAAGGATTGTTAGTGTTTGCATGGTAGAATAATTGTTGTTATAAATTCAAAAGTAAGTAAATAGTGACTACAATTAGAATGTGAACTGTACAAGTGCATTTTTCTCGTGCCTGGCTACAGAAATTCATTCAGGTACTTAGAAAGACTTATGTTATGACATCAAAGATATATATATTATATCCGTAACAGGAACAGGTGCTTTGGTTCTGGTTTGGCTCTCATTCAAATTACAGTTTCATATCTAGTTCCTCACACATTTGAATGTATAGGGGGATAAGTGCATAGGGAATGTATACCCGAGCAGTTGAAAGATGATTTCATTGTTTTATGCTCTGTGTATTTTCTTTACATGGAGTTTTTGTATTTCTTAGCTGGAAGTCAAGAGTCACATTCATTGCCATACCAGTCAAGTCACTGAGCTCACCTTTCTTCCTCCCAGCCCAAGTTATATATATTAGAGCACATGCTACAGGAAGCTTTGAGTATAAACAACATTAGTAGATGGATATTAGTGTCTGACTATCACAATGAAAGAGAAATACGGAGAAATGTTCTCATGCTCATCATAGTAATGAGTGAAGCGAAGCAAAGAATCTCCTGTCTGTATAGCCAGCCACACTCAAATTATACTGAAGATGGAAAACAAGACTCCCCGGAGTGGTTTGGTGTGGACTGAACTGGACTAAAAGAGATTACTCCAAATATTATATTATATTAGACAACTAAGAATAGCAAAGCCAACCAAGTCATGAATGACAATGGCCGGAAATGCTTCACTCACTTGCACTTGCTACGCCAACCCAAACCAAGTCAGCATTATTTTGATTTTATAGCTGGAGATTATTCAATGCATCTGTCTGTGGTAATGTAGGATGTGCATGTGTTCCTCCAGTCCCATATAAATACTCACTACACACTTCCAACAAAATTACATTTTTTGTCTAAATGCTTTTTACTCAGGGCTACTGTTCATTTGGAGATAAGTAGTGGCTCACGCTCTTCTTCCCTCCATTTCCATCAATTACATTTTTTCTCCATCAGATTTCTGAAAGTGTTCCTGTAAAAGTTCTCACAGCCATTCTCTCTGCAGCGACCACGATCAAACTCTCAGAAACTAAACAAATGAGACAGCGGAGGAATAACTAAACGAATTTGTTTATCCATGTGAATCTTTATGGGGATGTATCTATGTGTGCAGCACAAGAGGCGAATTATGTGTATCTACTTACATCCAGTCAACGATCATATACAGGGATGTCAGTAAAACAGGAGTAATGGCACAAATGAATGAATCGTAACAATCAAAAGGAAATTGGAGATGAGATGAGGAAAGAAATAAAAAAAGGGGAATTCAGGGAGCTACTTACTTTTACATATTTAGTAGTCGCATAACAATACACATATACCGTACGAATACACTGAGTAAGTCAAAGTCGCTTTATCGATATATAGCCGGCTTCTATTCCACACATTTGCAGAGTAGAGTAGTGCTATGCAAACAAAAAGTACCTACTGGCCACGCCTTTTGATTCCTAAGCCAACTCTTGAAAGTCTAAAATTTATTTTTTTAACCCTCAGGTGTATATTTTCATTCTACCCGATGCAAATTGTTTAATTTATAGACATCGAGTCAAAAGCCTGTTCTTCTTTAGTTGACACCTCCCCGCTGGAATAATTTCCATGATAATTTCATCAACACTATCTCGGACTGGACCCGAGAACCAAATTACTTATGCACGTTTTTTTGAAGTATCCTTTGGGAAAAAAGGGTGACTTATTTTTATTTTTACATACAGTAAGTAGTACACATGCAGAGAGAACTGTATAATAAAATAATTGTATCGCACTAGTACAACTGGTTTATACAGAGTTGCTACCTTCATATTATCTTATGCAAATGCATGCAAATTGGAGTTTACCTGCGAACCTTTACTACATTTGTCCATTAGCATAAGGTTTCCAACCGGAGCGGAAGGAAATTAAAAAAGGGTTAGGACATCACAAGAACTATAATGGAACAACTTGGCTAATTCATATAGTACCTTCCTTCTCCTACTTAATATATTCATTCATTTGCGTATAAAAAATTCGGGTGTAGTTCCACATCACGGTAAACATAAAGGTATAACTGAATATAAAGTCAATTGGAGTGCAGAGTGAACGAGGACATTTAAGGTTAAGGATGAGAATCTCTTCCAAAAAAATTCAGAGTGAGAAGAGGGCATAAAAACCCCTTTGTACTTTTTGGTTGTGGAAGGCTACCGGTTAGGTCGGGAAAGAAATACTTGAGTCTGACGGTTTCGTTACCTTTCATTTGGGAAGAGGAGAGAGTTGAGGCAGAAAGCGACAGAGCGATTAAAATAATAATGACACAATGCACAAAAAAGATACAAAACTGTAGCGTAGATAGGTCATGATGTCATGTCACTTAGGAAGATTTTTTGCGCAAGTTTCTTTGCGTTACAGGTGACAACCCTCGACCAATAAACTCTACAAATGTATTACCCTTGCCATCCAAAGGCCAAGGGATAAATTCTTATTATGCATTTCAATTTATAAATACCTTCTTTATCCCGCTTCATGTTAACCAAAAGCTCCATTAAGTAATCTATCGGGATTCAAATGGGATTTTTTATCTTATCTGCACGGATCAAGTTAAGGGGTTTAAGAAACGATTGCAGTTTGCTTACTTACAACCAATTGTATACATAAATACTGCATCCATTGCTTTAACCGTCCGTGACATGTCAATGAAAAGATGGCTGCATTTTATTTATTATGATCGTAATTTACTATGCACGTACTCATTTGCATTGGATATTCATTCAATGACTCACTTATTCACAACAAAGATTGACGAAGTACTAGAAAAACTTGAGTCAAATAAAACGTTAAATTTTGTCTCATTATTTCCATCGCAAGTGTATTCATTAAAAATAAGGACGCCACTATGCACTAGTCACAAAAATATAATGAAAACTGTTTATTAACTACAAAAAATTCTTTAGGATTCTGCAGAAATCTATTCAAATGACAAGATCATTGAAGTGCGTTTCTGAAGATGGCAACATCAAGTTGATACATGTACGCGGTAATTTAATCTTGTGCTTATCTGAAAACTAGATCATAAGTTTTTAGGGTAGGTACCAATGATTTCTAATTGAATTGGTTCAATGGTCCGGAAGGTAATATAACCATAGAAAAGTTGGGGCAGCGATTATTGATTAAATCCCACTGCCACTTTATGCTATTTAATTTCAATGCATTGAATGAGTTGAATTGAAACATATGCAAAATAGTTGGAGATACAGTCTATGAAACCATGTTCAATTATTATCCTATTGGCAGTAGACATGTACGTCGATCTATTTGATGTGCATGAGAAAACTGTTAGTCTGGGATAGAAACACAGAGATGAAACAATCTGTAGGATGGGGACTTCATAGTGACACGGTCTTCAATTCAGACTGAATGAAGCGCTTCGTCACATTAAAAACAGTTCTTTTAATGTGATACAACTGTCTATACAGTGTACGTAGTTTATGGTTATCGTAGTATTGGATGTCATGACGTTGTGTCTAGTGCTTGTGTCTCATTCCTTTGTATCTACTTATTTATCTAAATATATAGTAGAGAAACTTTTGCCGATGAACTGAAATTGTTTCCATCTCATTTCTAATTTCACACTCGACTCAATAAATAGACATCACATCCAAATCATCAGAGATCAGAGTTGTTAGAAACATCAGACGGAAAGGAAAGGCAGGGAGAATTCAATTCAAATCAGTCGACAAAGCAAAACGAAATTGAGTCTAACCGAAGCTAACAGATTTGCTTGAGCAAAAAATCCCGAGCGCATTCTACCTGATTTCATTCTCACAGTATTTCAATCCTTGCATAAACTATTAAAGGAATTGAATCAGAGTCTGCATTATCTATTATCGCTTCCTACCCGCGACTCTCGGGTACTAGAAGATTCCTCAACCTTGGCATATCCTTTTAACTCTTTGTGTTTATACACATTTATTGCAATCCAATAGCTGACTAACTTAACCTCGTCTTCGACCCTCCTCCTTACAATACTTATCATCAAAAGAAATTTATAATTTGACATTTACTCGTACACAATCTTTTCCAAAAATACAACTTCCTTGCTCCAGACTTTATTTTAATATTAGCTGTGAACGAGGATTGCAATCCCTGCAAATTGATACAAGATACATGCTTGTAATTAGAAGGTATGTCCAAATGCGCTAACGTGTAAACACGAGATACAAACAAGAGTTGTATGCCTATTGCATTTCTCAATCAAAAAACTAATTTGCCAGCTCAACTTCCTCCTCAATATTTTTTACAATGAGTCTGGCTGTGCTTTCCATGCCAGTAAAAATTAAGAAAAAATCCTTCTAGACTTGACACGTGTATCTATTTCATAATGATATTACTCATCTTCGTTTTAATAATCTTTACCTAGCTTTGTTCAAATCGTAAATAAATATATATATTGTAGAATAGCAGTCGGTGTCAATACATACAATAATAATAATAGTATTAGTAAACAAATGCGAATGAATGCACATAATATTATGTCGGGAGGCAGGGACGTATAATGAGGAATTACAGACTAACTCTGGACACACCTACATATATCTGTATAGGTACCTACCTACTTATTTAATAAAAGATTTTTGTAACAAATAAGTGGATACTTACAGAAAGGAAATTCTTTATATTGTAATTTTTGTTTGGAAGAAAACAGCTAGGTACATTTGCAACTTAATAAATATTACAAGAAGTTCCACTCTAAGCTACAGAATAGAAACCCTATTACTTAAGGCATAAAAATACGGCATAGAATCCACGCTCCATCACAAACTTCCTCCTTCTTTCCACGAAACTCTGTGTCAAGGATACAGAAAAACTAGTCAACGTGTATTTGGTAAGCCGTAACCATCGCAGACATACATTTGAAATACCTGTCTGCTAAAACAATAAATAGTATACCTAAGGCTATTAAAGAACATTTGTAATTTGGAATAATGACGATAAAAACTGCTGCCAGTCTCTTAATATGGATTTGTTACGTGGGCTTTCTTAACAAACTAAACTCGATTTTATAAAACAACACAAATTGCCTTATGACAACAATAAGGCAACCAATTCATGTACCATATTTATCATCCAAGAAAATCTAAAAGGCACAACTGGACCAAAATCCCTAGTTTTTAAGCAATCTACGAAAGAGAACTATTCCACCTCACTACTGGCTCAGTAAGCAAAGCATGCGATTGGTACATATTAGACAATTTGTGCGATGCACAAAAATAGTTGTGCTAATACGACATACTGTGTGTAAGGAAAGAAAAGTTGTAAATAAGAAGGGATCTCTGCTTCAATATTGGTCAATGTCATTTAATTAAATTTCAGTGGCACGCAAAGAAGGATCTGCGGATCTTAGTCAAGTCAAATGAGTGAGGCAGACAGGGAATATTTATTTCTTCCTGAGCCGAGTGAACTTGTTAGCCAACCCAGCCGGCGCAAGTAAGTGAGGAAAGTCGCTAATCTCATAGTATGTCAACGGATTTGATTTTATTTACGCAGAGTGAGGAAACCTTCCCCAAAGTCAGACTGCTTTGCCTTGGCATTTGAGACAATGTTAAGCTCGATCCGAGAATGCCAGTGCACCTTAAGCGTCTACATATTTATCTGCAAATACTATTTACATCCACACTCACATCTCCGATGTATATCGGTACGTATGCAATTTTCCCAAATATACCGGGTGTACCGGACTCTGCAGACGATATCTCCGTGCGCATTTATAAAGCAGACGAATGGTATTACTTCGCTGACCTGGCCCGGAGCTGTCGCAATGTCGCATGTCTCAGCGAGATAAAATAATACAGAGATGTATTTACGGAGAGCGAAGGCACGAAGATGAGATCAAGAGCAAGATCTTTGGCAAAGATTGCATTGTGATGTGTGTCCCGAGGGACGGAGATGAAACAAACAGAAATACTGCCAAATGAAATACGTTTAGCCACAGGAGACACAGAGGACACGCTACTTTACTCAGGAAACGTCCTAACACACCTAAATAAACCACGCCAAATGCTAGCATTAGAGATAATCCAAGTAAAGAAAAGGAAATAATATTCAGGACATCGCAGAATAATGCAATCCAAGAGGCTTGGCCCACGACACGAAACTCTCGGTTGCCACTAAAAGGGCACCTTGACTTTTTTCCTTGTTCTTTTCGCCACACCACCTTTTACATACTTATCTGCATACTTAGGCACTGCTACTCAGCACACACACGATAATACGTAGTAGGCAGCAGTAGACACTTGTTGTTGTTTCTCATAGATATAATATGATTTGTAAACATGGACAGACTACAGTTTTTGCACTGCGAATTGTGCACCAAGATTTATTGTTCATTTCATTTTGCAAACTATATGAGTATGAGTCTATGAGACGTTAATACCAGTGCTTCTCAATATTAATGGCAGTAGAGGTGATGACTTAGTAATACTATTAGTGAATTGAATGAATTCCATGATAATAAATGACAAACCATACATAAGCATGACTGAGATTGATCTGTGCAAGTAGTACTACCTGGAAGATTATAATAATAGTCAAAAATGCTTCCTATATGTACTAACGTAGTGCTAGTTGTTACTAGGTGGTTTCCTTTTCGACAAGTTTTTTTGGCCTGAAGGCAGACATGGACATGGTCAAGTGTAAAACAGCAGAGCGTCTTGTGGAGTAAAGTGCTGTGTATGATCGAGGTCTATTACTACTCACATCCTCTAATATCTCCTCACGATGAGCGGACAAGACCGATTTAACTATAAAGACGTATTCTATTATTACTGTGAACTAATCTGTGGCGAGTACGGCGTCGTGGAATCTTATCGTAGTAACAGCACAAGTAAGAAGGAAGAAAATTGGACCGAAAGGGTAGTAGAGGTATGGGATCTACCTATTGGAGCATCCCACAATGAAATAAAATAGCACAAGGAAACACGGCAACAGACGAGTGTAAAGTAACGTAGGCTGGCGTCTTTTTAGCTTGGCTAGGCAAGTAGGTAAACTAACGTAATGTACTAGAGCGATGATGCGATGCCAAGCCAAGTTATCTCAAAGGAATAGAAGAAAAGTCATTTTTCGTGATCTTTTTGTCCTTGGTGTGGTCAGTCACTCTGCTGCTTCGCTTAAGTCTTCCTCCTCTGCATTACTTGTCTATTTTCCTTGAAGAATTATACTCTCAGACAAATAGTGGCATTATGCATGTACATTTATTTCTACGTAGGTAGCAGACATTCTCTAGCTATGTACATACGCAAATAATATTATATCAACCTATACGTGTCCTGCCCCGTCCATCCATCCTATTCAGCTCGCTATCTCCACATACCATCTTTGCCAAATACACGAACTATCAAATAAATATACACAGAATTTATCTAGTGAGTCTACTGGACTAGGCAGACCGACTGTGCTATGCGGAGAGGGACATAGACAATAGATACGAAATATTTTTCTTAGCGTACTTACTACGACAAGGGCCAAGACACAATCATCTCTGATATGACTGAATATACTTAATGTTATGTGTCAGTGTGATCAGAGCAAAAAAGGAGGAAAAGAGATTGGAGCTGAGATGGTCTGTGATGATGAATAGAGCAGACGCTTCAATCAACTTTTTTCGATTGTTTCTTATTTCACAGTACACAATTACGCTGCAGTTTCGCAAACGTAACATGTACATTAAACACACACTTCTATCCAGCCAAATTGAATGGAAATATTTTCTGACACAAAAAACAATCGACCGATAAGTCAGAAAATATTTATC
This sequence comes from Tomocerus maximus, assembly GCA_019776445.1. Lineage (NCBI taxonomy): Eukaryota > Metazoa > Arthropoda > Collembola > Entomobryomorpha > Tomoceridae > Tomocerus > Tomocerus maximus. The sequence continues at coordinate 13,290 of JABASH010000003.1, forward strand.
TTTTTGCAACCAACATATCTGTACACGTGAATATATATCAATTAGCATCAATGCTGTAACAGCGTAGCAATAAGGATTACGATAACGTAGTCACCATGTATGTGAATAAAATATCTGCATATATTTATTTGGCTCAGGCTCTCTTGTCTGTTTGAGTGAACTACGTCATTAGGACGATATGTAATTGCTACAAATACTTTTATAAGGTGTAACTTTTTATAATTAGATTAGGAATACTGGACATAATCCATATAAGTCCCCAATGGAACTGCAGAAATTATTTATTTGGAAACTCCTGCATAAATCAAGCCATTAATAATTGAAGTCAATTCCCACTGTAAATTTGCAGCTAAAATTAAAGAGAATGTTATCAAGCGAAATAAAACTATACTTAAGCTCATATAAATATATCGCAGAGACTGCAATTATTTTAGACACAATGGGCTTGTTATTTCCTACAAGCACTATGTTTACCAATACTGGAGTAGCTAGGCGATTAGATATAGTGCGGTATAGGAAATACAGGCACTTACTTCTCTGTTTTTTGATGGTGTGTGATGTAATGCAACGTAACATACTATACATATGTAAAGTGCCTGGTACATTAAGAATTTAATTAGCAACCCTCACACTCATCTCATGCACGGAGAAAATAAATAGAAAACTGTGGACTAATCACTTCAATAAATATTCAGCTGGTGTTTCTACCAGGATACAAATACATGAATACGCCTTTTTATTATTATTATATAGGAAGTTCCTATGAAACACATTCGTTAGAACACCAGCTAACGCTTATACGTTTTCCTGTTGCTAATTAAAAATTAGCAAGCTAGTTATTTTTGGTAAGCGAACTATTAGCTACGTTACTATGTAGTATTATCGTTCATGGCTTTGAATTCATCATCATTAGCGAGAAGTTCTTACTTTTGCAATAGTTGCTTGAGAAAAATAATTACACACTACATACTATAAGCACCCACATTCATTAGGAATTTACACCTATGTAAGCAATATTGTGAAGCTGCAAAAATTCGTGACAAACGACAGCAGAATGCATTAATGTGCACTGCAAGTTGTTCGAATTCCAACACATCACAAAACTGAGTCAGAAATTTTATTCCTTAAGCACATTTACTTATGCCTTTTGTAGTGCGACAATATAAATAGAACACAAAATTCTTATGCATATGTATAACTTTACCATGTGGGATGAGCCACATTGCACCGAATAAATATTTCGTAGGGAACACAGGTAAGTAAATGCAAAAACACGACCATCGAGGATATCAATGTATATACCTAACTATATGCCTAACTTTATTGCATGCTTTCATGTCGTGTCTCAGTGAGTCTAAAGTGAATTAATTTGAAGTTGGCATTTTAGTAGTTTTGTAAAATAAATTGAGGGAAAATGATTGCAAAAAATTGGATTTTACTACAAAATGTAATTGCAATAGAATGCAACTGTATTGAGTAGTGATGTCCATATAGTGGATTATATAGCCACGTATTCACTAAAAATAATATTATACATAATATACTTTATATCAATCTATATATAATGATATAACTAAGTCGAACAGGAAATGGGAAAACCACACCTAATCGCCAATTTGCAAAAATCAATTGAGACGAGGGACATTGCATGAATGGCAGGCATAATTGTCAGTAAAGTATCCTCCTCCGGATTTACTAGGGAATTTGTTAAAAACTCTAAAACTCAGTAAGTTTCAACTGTGGATTTTGCATTTGTCGTGCATTTATCTGCGTTATGACAAAACTCCTTGAATTTCCTACACTAAACTGTAGGATTATTAGTAGCTGTGGATGAACATACATAGGTAATTAATATCGTGCGTGTCCTTCAAGAGCAGCACATTTGATCATGTTAGGATGGAGTCATTTTACAAGCAAGTTAACTCTAATTTTATCATCTGTTTGTGCCATATTTCAAAGAAAATGGAGACAACTATGTACGATGAGTGCTAAGTCATCAACGAGACGAGTACATGCCACACTCAACTATTTAAATGAGCTACTCTAATGAAATTAATCAACTCCTATCATAGCTAATTAACTAGTCAATTAAAAGTGCTGAAAGATATGTTATGGTTTACTAATGTTAAACTTGTAGAACATGTTCTCCGTTGGTAATTATGGCATCTCAAACCGTATAAATTATGCCTACACTATAAACGCCTGCTAGCAAATGGCATCTTCCATAAATGTGTGCAAGCAGTAATAAAATATGAGATATGATTTGGTAACAATGCTAGTGTTATGACATCCCGGACCAGGTGTAATAATAATAATATGGTGTGGTGTTACATTTTTGTAATCTATTTTAGCTTAGCGTGACACGGACTTTGCTAAACATTCGTTGACAAATACATTGGAAGCGTATATTAGAATATATATTATTGCTTAGACTAGACATCCCATTAAAATAGTGATTGTGCAGTTGGTTGAGATGAGGGACATACGTTTTCCTATTAACGGGAACTATAATTATTCTCGCTAATGCAATATGAAATGCTATTTCATAACATAATAAATCGAGAACCTAAATGCTTCAATGACAAATGGACGAAAACACATAAAAAGCTGGTGACAGGATACTTTACTATAGTTTACTACACATTTATGCATAAATTATTAGCAATAGTACGAAATAAAGAACGTCGTCTGGAAGCGTTTAGTGTGCAAATAGGGCTATGGCATAGAGTTTGTATTAATAGAGTTTATCTTGGTATATGTATGTTTATTTATGACCTTTCCCTACTGTATAAACATAGACTATCAGTGGATATAGATAGAGAGACCGACACATGAAATCCATTAAATAATCCAAGAAAAGACAAGGCAAGCAAAGGAAGGCAAGGGCAGGGTCACGCAGCATGGCCTGAGATGGGATGACATGGCACACTAAAGATAACACAATTTACTAATACCTACTTATCTTTCGGTCAAGTCAACTAAATGGAGTAGCACGTCTTACTAAACCAAGCCAAAAAGGATTAATCTTTCTTTATACCGAGTAAACTTCCCTGGCTATACACACATAATTATATAGTTACACATAAATTGCACTTGAATATTAAATCTGAATAATATCGCAAGATCTGACTCGTAATAAAGAAGACACACAGACAGGATGCTCTTTACTGCTTCTTCAATGGCACTCATCTTCCACACACACTCTTCTCTATGCAAATTCAACTAATCCATTTAATGGAATATTTCAAAGAATACAGTCACTGCTGCAAATTGCTAGCCACAATCTGTGGAGCTAATCATTCGTTATATTTTAATTCGGACGTCTCAAATGCACACAAAGTCATTTTCTCTACTGTACAAAGTACAATTTCCCAGCACTGTAATACAAGTGACAAAGTTATCCGACTAAAAAGTCTAATCTAAATGTATGTGTAATTCGTGCAACTGGATACGTTAGCTTTATTATCCAGCAAAAATGTCAACCCTGACTTACCTAAGTCAATAAGTCAGTAGGGAATAAAATGTAATCGGCGGATATAAGGTTTCATATAAATATCTTGTTTCTGGGCTATGAGCAATTTTGTGAGTGTGATGGTGGAACCCGGGAGAGATAGACATTGTATTCCTGATGACGACAATAAAGCTAACTATAGGAGACAAAGGAAAGTCAATGTCATACAACATTTGCAACGTCGGAACCTTTGAGTTCCGTTCATTTCAGATTATTTGCTCTGCGCTGTATGAATTATGAAAGGGGAAAGTGCATCCACCCAATAATAAAGTGAGAGCACAATGCGAATGAGTGCTACGTAACGTTATGTGCTTATTACATGTGCGATCCATCATAAAGACAAACAGAATTTTTATCTACGAAAAGGAAACAAACAGAACAAGATAGCCATTTGTCTACACATGCCTAGCCCAGAATTGACATTGCACTCACTAGCACAGTGGAAAGGAAGGCAGAGCTGTCATGTCATGTCACCCTGTCTCTCTGCAAGTGCTAACAATGCATACCGAGCATATATTAATAAGCATGAATATATTATTGTCTTTTTCATAATATCTATATGTCGTGTTATAGAACCTACTAACTAATTGAGCATAAAGAATTTAGTATGTACAGTTTTAAATATTCTATGTGTACCAACTGCAGGAAATATTAAAACACAATTTTATGTACAAGGCTGCCTTCACACTACACGAAAGCAAATACTCATTAAAGCAAAATGATGGGGTATCAGAAATATTTTGTGTTGTGTGTATGGGACACACGTCAAGCGTAACCAATTCAAGTCAACTCTTCAGGCATGGCATTGACGACATCAAAAGACTCTCTAGACTTTTAGTTTGATTCTATACAATTCCAGGAAAAGTTATGTATCACTGAGCTTGTTATCACCTAATTAATTAACAAACAGCTACTAAGTCTGGATTCTGAATCACTCTCTCTGCCTGCCCTAATGTAATGTAAATGTATTTATTATACAAATATGCTCTATAGTGAGTATTAGGCATTTTCCCTAGGAATAATTATTTTCAGAATCTTCAAAAGTCCCAACACCTGTATGTTGACGAAAAAGTTTTAACGGGGTCAAGAGTCCTGAATGTTTCCTTTTGACAAGGTGGGCCAATATAATGCTGTATTCAGTATGCATATAAAAATTAATTCTTGGAATAGATACCGTTGGGGGATGATGTTGTGGGATGGCGGCGTGCGTTGTGTGATGTGACAGATGTAATAATGGCTGATTACTGTTTGATATTAAATTAGGAAAGGAGTGTGTGAGTGGATTGTATGGAATCAGAGAACAACATAAGAGAGCAACAAGGAATGGAAATTAGCAGAGAGCAGAGCACAACATAACTTAGTGATTGCAAAGTGTTTGCGAATAAGTGAAAGAGAGATCGGAGTGAGCAATTCGCAATATGGACGTCAACTTAGTTAGTTAGTACATACAGGACAGGTTCGTCGACTCTTTGACTTTCAGGGTCTAGAGAAAGGTCGGGAGTGCACAAACACCAACCGACCGTACCAGCCATCCAACAACATAACAGCCGATCCATTTCAACACTTTACTATAACAACATTCATATCATGTCATGGCTTTGTGTGCACTGTGTGTGCAGAATTGCTATATTGCAATATACAATCTATAGTACTAGGAAGGATAGCCAAACCAAAGCAAACCATCTGTACACATAAATAGGGACGAACAGCACTTTCCATCACTCACTCTTTTACTTACTACTTATGGGCGAATACGTAGAAAGGCATTAAAGGTACATAAACTATATATTAAATATTGTGTGTATCTCTCCAGATATCCTATTTATTCCAACCTCACTAGGCCCCATTTAAATACTCACAGTTTAACTTTGCACGTTTTTCGTTACGTAAGTTAAGTGAATGTAAGTAGTATCAACTATTTAGTGCTCCTCGTTATGTCCCTATTACATTTATTTGTGTCGTTAAGCTTACTACTTCATAATGTATTTGCATATCTGTTGTGCTTATTGCTGAGCAGTTAGATACTAGTAGAGTATAGTATGATCCCTGTACTATAAATATGTAACACATTAAACCATCAGCATAACTTAATATACTATTATGCATACACACATAGAGATGTGTACAGCAACGTAAGCTGCAATTTATTTGCTTGCACTAATAGAAACAGCGCACTCTCTACATAAGGTCATAATCGTAACACAAACTTAGTACAGTACATAGCAATGGTGTCCTTATTGTTTGCAAAAGCGCAAACAGCTTGGAAATGTCTTTATGGTTTATAGGAGTACTACAGGGGGCTTTTAATTCCCCGAAATGAATAAATGGCACAATTGTTCCTGTCGGGAAATGAAAAGAAAATAATGCCCGGTGGTAGAAAATGTCATTTATTAAATGACTATTAGTTAGCCCACCTCCTACTTCCTCTAACTACTATTTCTTTTTGTAAAGGTAATGAAAAGATGAAATGAGATAAATCCTTCGCTATACGATATGTAAATAATTGGCAGCAACAATTCATAACAGATTATTTATAACTAAGGAAGGTTTGCTCAGTAGGCAAACACAGTATAGCGACAGATATCCATATATGAAAAATAGAGAGACAAATCAAGTCAAGTTTAGGGTTTCTTAAGTTTGCTCAGTCGTTGTCAGCAGAGATCTGCCCTCGATGAGTGGATAATATTTATGATTTCGACTTGTCCATGCCAAATTAAGCGTGCATGGATAGGATAAGTTGTGTAGATAAAATGTTAAGAAAAGAGCGAGCGGAGGTTGTAAATACACATCAGTAGTCTATCATTACTGCAGAAAGGGCTAATGGGGAAGAGTATCGCTCTGGCGATAGAATTTTCTTAGCACAGGCGATAGATAGCATTTTCTTTGCACAGATAGATAGAATCCCGTCTGACAATCTCCTCCGGTCCTAGTATCCACAACCCAAGAGAGCAGAATGCGTGCTTAGACATTCATACACAGATAGGTACGCAGATACAGCGAACAAGAGTTACCCATCCAGTTCCATCCATCTCCAACAACATCTTGCTGGGATTTTTTGCCGATTGTTCAAAGCGGCTTTGCATGCCTGGCACTGATACAGAGGGAAATGCTGGACAATTTGCTGGGTAGATAGAACACAACAATAGAATTGTATGTCCGTAGTTTGTATCCTACTAAATAACTACATGCTTAGTACACTACTAGTCTGTATATGTAAATAAGTATGTAGTTATGTAGGTATGTATGTTTCCGAAGGATGGACTTGCAGAGTCAAATCTTAATAGACAAATCCAGTTTTTTACCTGCAAACATTTTCGCATGGTTTTTTATAGAGCGAGTGCCTTTCCTAGTGGATAGAATTCGCATTTCATCCCATGCGTTTAGCATTTTCTGTGCACAGGGAGGTATGCATGTGAAAGAGAATTTATGCCCACTACCTACTGACGGGTAGTAAATGCATATAGGTGTGTGTGTAAATATACTTAAACTCACTAGCACACTGGCCATAAAGCCAAAGACTTTTTACTAGCCACAAGGAGGAGGAGGAACGTGTGTACGTGACGCAAAGCAGTGCCAATTCTAGTACAATGTACTTATTGGGAGTTTTAAAATTTTCCAGAGACACTACTAGCTCTCAGCTAAGTTATGACTCTCGTTGCCTTGACTGTACTTACTTGGAAGATGTGCGAATTTTTTGCTCTCCTTCCTTCCATAAATGCCTTCAAGAGGCTTTAGGCTCCCTATTCTTAACCGATTATTTGTGACCCATTTGCTTCTCTTAGCTATGCATTTCTCAAAATGACTTTCCTTTAAAACTCCCCCAAGTAAGTAAACATCCCAACAGATGAAACAGAGAAGGACAATAAAATAAAAATGTATTTATAAGAGAAACATAACCAAGACGATTTGTGAGGATTTGCCTCGAAAGGAGGAGGCAGAAAAAGACTTTTAAACACCAAGACGCATAGAATAGACATTTTCTTTCGTTAGATTTAACAAAAGAAAAACTTTATATCCTTTGCTGATCCTATTAGGACTTTTTTAGAGGCTGTTGCTTTACTTTTACTGGCTTCAACATCAGGGAACAGATCCAAAGAAATGCCTACTTCCTCCGACTTTGCACACTAAAGGATGTCCGAGGTGAAAACAGAGTCGTTGAGCATGAAACTCAAATAAACAGGATCAACTTTGCCCCGTTTTCGCTACATTGTTCCTATACTGTCTAGATTATCCTTTTACACTCACCATCTCAATTCACACATGCACTCCGGGATAAAGAATACGCTACAGTCTTCATCATTTCTAAATCTAAGCATAAATAACACTGAACGACTGCAAGCATCAACTTCATTTTGTTTTATTTGATTTTCTATTCTCCCAAATTAATTCTTCAGCAGTGCAAATATACTTTTGTTGACTTAGTTGCCCTTATAGTGCTATTCTAACTAGCCACATTCTATGGATACACTTTAATGTGTAGTATTAATAATGGTAACACTGTTATGTGATGCAACAATAACGCTGAGTGTCTGTGCAATTGCATACTTATTCTCGATTAACCTTAGGACACTTAGATTTACCTAACAACACAGTTTAATGTTTGACTACTTAGCGGAGGCAGGCAAGAGCCAAGGTTAGCGTCGTGTCATTGCTGTGCAAATATAAATCTGTGGCTACATATCCTGTTTGCATTATATACAGAAGTTAAATTTATACCGTTTACTTGGGCACACAAATGTGAATGGGCTTGTGGTCTCCAAATGTGTACATTGTGACATGACATGAACAGCTCCTACTTCAAAAACTAAATTCAGACAAATGATCAAATGCACAAAGACTAGCTAAATTAATTATCAAATTGGTCAGTGAGATTTCCATTTGTTAAAATGAACTAACTAGAGTGAATGAAACCCGGGCATTTTGCATACTTTGTCCTTCATATTCTGGGTAAGGACTCATTTAGGAGATTCGGATAAGCCTAATGTTTAGTTATGAAAGAGGAAACCTCATATGTGGGATCAAAGCAAAGCGTGCTGTTTCCACAAGAGATTTCAGACGAGTTTTCAGGGAATGGACGTAGTTTGTAGTGATGTCCATTCGTTTTCAATTTGATTAAAACATCAGTTTAGCTCAGCGGCTTTCATTTCTGACCAGTGAACTGACTAAGTGGCTATATCTGCTAAATGCGATGACATTATGAGTGTGAATTAGATTACTTCTGCTTAAATCTGCCATCACTAGCAATTAGTGCGGTTGATCACCGACCTACACCTGCCGTGTTCCCCTCTACCTTGAAATCAATTCATATCACTCAAACACAGAAATCATACATTGCCCTCGGATTATTCATTTTATTTGCCTACTAAGTATTTGCTCAAAATGCGGTATCCCATTACGTCTGCTAGATATTTATACTCAGAGATATATTATAAATCCAGTGTCAACCAGAACTATAAATGAACATGCATGGTGATGCACAAAAGCCATACTTTACCTGCATGGAACTGGAAAATAATTTGTGTCTATATTTATAGCTACATTTAATTTGTCGTTTGGTTTAGAAGGAGCAAAGAAAAGTTATTCGCTTCAGCTAAATTACATTACGCCTTTTCTCTATTTCAATAGTGTAATTGATAAGAGTGGCCTGGCTGGACGAGACTGGAATTGAATTGAGCCAAGTCCAATCCAAACCAACTGGAAGAGAACAGCAATCATCTCCCGGTCTGTTCACCTCTGTCAAGTTGGCCTTGATGTCCGTTGATAAGTTGAAGCTTGCATTCGCAATTCAATAATATCTGTCCCTACTCATATAATATATTCCTTCCCTGCCAGTGTACCAACGATTAGCAAGTACTAATATATACCACTAATACACTTATACCCTCTATAGAAACAAAAATGTGGCGGACGAAACATTAATTAATGCCCATTTTTCAATGTTATGTCATTTATATAGATATTGTAGTGTTTGCATGAACTAAACTGCTGCTAAGTAAATACGCAAATAAATAAATACAATGAATAAATAATAAATACGCTCAAATATTTATTATGTATGAAAAACCAGCTCTTGCAATGTCAGTTTTAATATGTACTTAAATATACAGATGTTATCATTGCGATATCAAAGCTTTTGAGTGACACACAGCTATTTCCTATTCCTATCTAATTATCAACTTTTTATTTGCTCTAATCTATACATATATATTTATAATTATAGTAAATATACTTATTCGCTAATGAAAAATACATAAATCCGCGTCAGCATTTTATAACCCCATTCATATGCAGCTGTATTATTAAGCGTTTGATTCTTTGGTCCCTATACTTTACGACTTTATTACATTCGGAAATATTATTATCACCCTGTATTACAAAGGTAATATTATTGTAAACCGAGCCACATGAAGCATCATTTACTATCAGCTACTAAAATTAGTAATGTTAACTATAATCACTTTATTCAATGTCACATACTACACACTGCACTGTAACACTAATACTATGGTATAGCATGGTAACATAGTAACAGCCTAACCTGACCCTGCTACTTTGCTCGACTACGATAATTGCCAGCATAAAAACGCAGATAATATTCTACAAGTATTTACTATAAACTAATACGTCGTACTATGAAAACAGAATTTTGTCACATGTACAAGGAGCAGCAGCAGATAAGCAATTCAGCGTGTGCTGTAAATCTAAGTGTGCATTCTGTACTGTCTTAAATGTTGTTCATTTTTAACTCTTTATCTAACAGATAGGAATAAATGAAACCAGACACTTTTTAAATGTCAAAGGACGCTCTTCTTTAATATGTCCACTACTTTCTTCATTGACTATTCCTATTGATTAAATTTAATTGCTCTGCCTGACAACATGTGCTTAATGACATATAATGAATGAATGGAACTGATCTATATAACACAAGACACATCTTTCAAAATAGACCACAAATGACACGGAGATATGCTACACCATGTCACCCTCCATTACAACTGATAACGATTTTTTAATTTAACCTTAAAATTTCAGAGATTTATGAGCTCTAATAGGGCATATGACTGGATACACGACAACCTTTGTTGAACAAATCGCACTTAAGGCTTAAATTCTCGTTTTGGTGAACTTGTTATGAGCGTGTTAAAAATAATAGCGGAGGAACGACAGAAATAGAGATTTCGTCAGAGTCGTGAAATGAAGTGCAAGGGCAGACATATTGGAGAACTTTTGCAAATCTCGAAAAATTCTTGGAAATAAAATCACCTGCTTCATATTAACTCTGAGTCTCATAGTCACTTTTTCTGGTGTGAAATATGTAACTCTGTAAATCTAAGTAATACAACTAAAGTGCAAGAATGTATCCTATGAACAGCAAGATCTGCTTGTGTACCATAAAGGAACTTTGTCTTAAATTTACTTTACGCTTACGTCATTCAGTTTCCGATACACTGAATGAAGTGTTTCTCTTTCTGATATCTATATGGTCATATAGGGATATGTAAGTCAGACTTTTGTAAATATACAATTTGGATATTATATCCTGCAGTAAAATAAACAAAAATTGTTGGTACCTAAAAACTATATAAATAAAACAGTATTATTTATAACAGCTTTACTCTAAAAACTGGGAGAGAGATTTCGCAGTTAATTTGGGAGAGATGTCTAAATCCTTTATGCATTAACAATTTACACTTGGCATGAAAGCACTCTAAAGATGAACGCACATCAACATACGTAAACCTTATGATGTGGCATGTCTTTTGCTCTGCTCTCCTTTCGAAATGGCTGTTACTCAGCAAAACGCAACAAAATGACGAGAGAATGCGAAATGTATTAAATTCTGTTAAGCGTTTCTAGTTTCGTTGTGAAATATCATTTGTGTATTGTATTGTTCTGCTTATAGTGCCTACAACAGAGTGCTGAATGAACATTAGTAATTGTGTAGTAATACTATTGCAAACATTATTTGATGGCGGTACACAACGTTTTATAGCGTCACCTTCTAACTATAACACAATAGAGGCATTCGCTTATGAAAGAATATATTATAAGGTAGGTAGCGAGAGTACGTAGTAAGTATCCGGCTGAGAGATAGTATTAAGGTTAGGCTACAGTACACACAAGCATCTAGCTGAACTTGGTATTAACTCGATCAATTTACATACAAGTTGACTATAAAAAGATTCAAATTTTATTTTTTAGGAAAGTAATATAACTCATCAAAATATTTTATCAGACATCCTTTGTTTTATCTAAAATGATTTTTAGTTATTTCTTTAAAAAAATCTAAATGACTCCCACCGAAAAAAATATTTTTTTGAGATATGTCCACTGTGAATTTTACGGGTCAAAATTGCAGCAAGTCTAGGCCTTGTGACCCTCTAGGATAGTTGATCTAAATTTTGAGACTAATCAAGTCCAGATTGATTGACAATTAGGCGAGTTATTTGTGCGGAGATGGAGTAGGAAAACACATGGAAGTGCGCCTATAGTGCAGCAGGACCTTAAGCTGTGTTATTAGATAGATGAGAAGAGAATGTATACATAATAGTTGCGAGTGCACATTGAACGTGATGCAAAGAAATGTAATATGATGGATGGATAGGAGAGGAGTGCAAATTTCCTGCAGGGCTTTATTACTTTACTTACACAACTTCGCCAATGATTTGGTTGAGAGTCAGAGTCAGCCTTGAGAAAGGAGTTTGACCCACCAGAACAACTCTGTACGACGAATCCCAAGTCAAGCCCAAAACCTATCAAAGCAAACCTTTGCATCTCCCCTCAGTTAAACTAAACAGAGTGCCACAATCTCAGTGATCGTCATCATCTTCCCATCAAATTATTTTTTTCTTCCCTTCCTTTGACTTAATTCTAAGCGCTCCTAATGCGCCTAATGGCATTTTATCAAAACCACCAGCAGGAGCCCATTTCTTCAGTTATTTCATTCTATTCAATTTCTAGCCGACAACTTCATCAAAAAAGCGCCACATCCGACTTACGCAATTTCCAATTTCACCATAACCTAAATTAAATCTCTTGCCCGCTCATTTTTATAACCCTTCATTTAAGCATCGCCCAAGAATTGCTCTCGATACTAGTCTTCGTACTCTATAATGTATACAAGTCCTATACGTCATTGCAGAGTGAAATCAATCTCCAAAAATTACTTGCTCAGCTTTTTGATAATGATTTTATTTGGATATCAGTCAACTGAAAGGCTTGTTATGATTCATGGAGGAAACATCATTTAATCGTATTTCTGATAGCAACCGTAGCCAATGAACGATCACGAATATTTACTGCGTCTCTATCCCACCTTATCTAAATATGCACTGCTACTGCTTAGCAATACTGCAAATATCAAATTAATTCTTAATTGAGCTCTATCATTCAATTGTTTCATTGGTCTCACAACTATGGAGACATTGCTTCATGTCCTATGCAAATTACGATCCAAGTACCTACCTGAGTATATGACTTGCACTCTTCTATAAGATATGTACCAAGTAGAAATGAGAGTATCTTCTTTATATCATTAGGAATACGACAAAACAAGATCCTAAGTACATCTCCTCACATAATGACTACTTGTGCACACAGATTTATTTTAGAGTGTCTCTAGAAGGACAAGTTTACTACATGAATGCATGCGAAATTGAAAATCATCATGAATTTAGTAAATATACAATGCACGAAAGTACTGAAAGTCAAACAGGATTATAAAGAGCAGAATTATTAGATAAAATAAGTAATGATCATCCTTAGGAATCTTTATTGGACACTAATTTCCCATGATTATAAAGTATAGGAATGAATGAATGGGGAAAGGAGATTTTGTGGAGTGGATGTTGTAGATTGCAGAGAGCAGTTGAGTAGCGAGCAGCCTTGTCTTGGCATCATAAAATGGAATAAGGAGAAACAAAAGGAGTATAGAGAAGTGAAACACATCGCACACACATCTGTAGTAGGCCAAGCCCAAATATTAACTAACCCGACCAACTTAATCAACCTTGAGCTATTCACAAAGAAGCACCATATTTTCTGCATTTCTTCAGACATTACCATATCATTACACAGGTATGTTTAGTACATAAACCAACTCGACTATTCCATATCAATCTCCGTTCTCCTCATATATATTTATAGGAACATATACCAATTGTTCAACTTAACGGGGTGATGTTGTATAATGAGTAGCCAGCAGAACACTCGCAACAAGTCCACACATCAGAAACACCTTTACTTTCATTCACTTTTTACTATACCTACACTAAATTCATAAGTTTGGCCTAACGTTTTATTTAGTACTATAATCATGCATGGAAAATATCCTATCGTACCTACAGCATGATCCAAGAGTCCTATTCTGCTAATTAAGCATATAGATCAATTGATACTACAGTTGCAGCGTTACGTGTACCAAGTGGGCGTAAGTATCTATAATGTTACATCTGCAATTCTAATAGAGCCCAATGATATTAGTTGTTGCTCTTCATTGTACGTATGAAAGGATACGCACTCGTCTGCAGAAGACCAAACCAAGCACAATAGAGTACAATGCAACAATAAGCGATATGTACGTGTGTAATGGGATATGAGCCATTGTTGTCCCTTCAAAGGACACTCACTCTCGGTCACGTTATCATATTATATTCCCTAATCTTATATTCTCATGATGACATATTCAACAGAATCTACCCAACTGTGGCAATGTGCCATAATATCCTCTATACCTGGAACAACTAATATCAATACATTGTGGAAAATCTCGTTTTCAGGTTTGCTCAACAATGATGATATAGTGTGCCACTTAGGAATCATAACTGTTCTATTGTGCATAGGTGTTCAGGAATTTATTTTTAGAATTCTGCCTCGAGAATCCTAAGAAACGATAATGATGACATTTAGGGAGTTCCACTCTATTGTACAGGGTAATGTATAGCACAAATATCCGAGTCGCTCCTTACACAGTCCATTGAGGGCAACACTAAACAACGCTAAGAATTATTTGAGGAAAGGCCGGCTGACCCTGTCCTCCGTTAGTATCCTCTCTCCTATGTTTGTCTCATCTTCAACTATTACTGTCTACCGTTAGAAAAAGACTACATTAAAATTTAAACACATTTAATGAAAATATTTTTGTCAGGGAATTAGCTACCTGCAATGAGTTATGGGCACTTCTAAATAGATATGCAATGAAATTGGCACTATATACTAGAGACGACGAGGCAAATTAAATATTAACTCGTAAATTCTTCGAATGGGATTTCCTCCTTAAAACACACACTAAAGGGCATTACAATGTGTGGCTATAATAAATATTATATGAAGCAATTTATCTCTTGTTCCGCTCCGATGATATGAATGTTTCTAGTGTGAAGTTGAGCTGCACTGATAATAATGTGAGTAAGCTTGTATAGTATTATTGTGAGGCATGTGTAAGTCAAAGTGAGACTGATGCAAGGGAAAGTCACGCCCGACTTAGGTACATCGCTTAGACTTTGAGTATAAAGCAAGGGAACAAACGAACCAAAACAACTCGGAGTAAAAAGGCCTAAATATATAAATTAAATAGATGCAATTCCCAAGAGTTTTCTGTGTGTTCACAAAGATGCCTATAGTGGCTAGAATAACATTTCTTTATCCAGTCTCACCAGAGTTATGGCAATTAAATGGAATACCTGTTCCATCCGGACACGACAATGAAATGAATCTACACTCAGTGCAGAGTATAAGATGAGAAGATATTTATAAAATGCATTCGATAGATAAGACAGGTATAGCACATAGAGTTTTGCTGCGGAAACGGAATTATATCTATTATGTAGGTACTACTAAGACTGACTATGGCGCACTTAATCTTGACAGCTTCCACCCACGGCTATTATTATTGTTATTAGAGTAGATTCGCTTGGCGTCACATCCCATTCCATCATAGCCTCTGTAAGACAAGGGAAGATGACGAAAAATTATTAACTCTTGTGTCCTTACTTGACTTTTGTGTAATCCTGAGAACCGGAAAGAGGAAAGGGTGGATCGCTTTTCTTTCTACCCCTTTTCACTGACTGCAACTAGAGACATGGACGCCAATACAAATAAATCCACCCACGCCATAGAGTCTGACACACCATCAAAAACCAGGTACTCGCATTAAGATGCATTTATTCAGGGGCTGACGGACTGCAAGGATAGCACTGAATGTATTGGTGTGACAATGATGCATTCTTAGCGCTCGAGTGATGGAACATTTGAACGGTAGAAACTTTTGCATACAAAGTAAGTACAAAGAATGGACGGAATGAGAAGACAAGTGATGACATAGACGCCCTTCCGCTCTTTATTATCACAATTCACTTTCATTACGTGTACACATGTCTATCGGCTACATACCTACAGTATTTCAGCAGAGGACAGGACATACAGAAGCATAGCGCTGAATGAGTACACTAGATAGGGAACAGGAAAGCTGCGAAAATAACTTTGGCCGAACACTATTATCTAATCTCTTTGGGTACACACATTTCATATCGTGTGGAAGAGCCAATGTAGGAAAGAGTTTCACTTGGCCAAATCAACACCACCAAGAAAACCACAAAATGCAAAAAAGCACAATCTACTCGTCCCATTTATTTTAGCCGAGATATATGAGTTGGGTTATCTCCTATGCTTTCTGCTCAGCAGTCTACAGCAAAGCAACATTGCCTTCACTACTAAACGGATACATCTGCTGTATTTTATTGGAGTATATGCAGGAAAAAGTAAGGACACATCTCGGAATTGCTGCTCTATGTGGCACTCGCAATTTATATCTTTCGATTACACTGCTATAAACAGAAATTGGGCTTGTATCTGTAGTAGTTAGGTTAGAAATAGTTGTTGGTGTCATATACGCTGTTTGTACTTATTTGCTCCAGTTAGAACTACAATCCGTAAGTATCGAACCAGTACAAAGAAATTGTATCTGCTCAATTTGCTTTGCTAGAAATAAATATCGGCCTCTTGTTTAACTTCCAGGAAATGAATTGTGGCTGCCCCAAAACAAATAACATTTCCATATGCATTCGAATGACTACTAATGTCAATTGTCCATTTTACTCTGAATTTATTTTCCATGGAGTGTCGGCCCATTAAATTAAACGTTTCCTATTAGTCACACCATCGACATACTAACTACAATTAAGCCTTGAACAGTGAAATCAGGTATATTGAAATCGTGCATGCATATACCGTTGGATGCTTGGGCTCATATTTTTATGTCATTTCACTTTTCATGAATTAATGGGACACATATAAAAGGGTAAAGTAAGTAGATAGCTATTGAATATTGAACTCTTACTACGGCTGCTACTTTGAAAACAGTTCAAATTACTACTAAAAGAATCCAGGTTTTTTCTCACGCTTGGGAGTCATCTCTTTTCTTAAAAGACACAACTTGCTTGAGTAGTATATATGAATACGTATGACTCATAGTAACTATTATGATTGGGAGAATGTAAACCCAAAATAATTTGAAAAACTAACGGAAAGTGTAAGTTCGAGGTAAAGGTCACGAGTAACAAAAGTGAACAGGTAAGTGGCTCAGGTTCTCATCAATGGAAAGCAACTGGCAGGGCATAATCTCATCTGATCTTCAAATCAGACAAATACTTACTCCCATTCATAACAGAAAGCTATATGCATATGAATATGTGGATCCGCAGTAAATGTACATGGAAAACACTTGGAAAGAAAGAGTTGAGACAAGAAAAGGTCCAGCGAAAAGATGTTTTTGCTGACCTTCCTAGGAAAACCTCAACCCTAACCCTTAGGAGGAAAATAGTCAACCTGTAATCATGACTGTATTGTATAACAAAAAGGCCATACGCACTGGTAAGAATACGCTGATTGTAAATATCATCGTGTAGTGCGTTGTGAGTTGGACTCGACTGAGTGCAGGCCAAGTAAGCATAATGTGGTGAATGACTAAGTTAATGCGTTAAGTGAGACAACGGGCCGGAATTCTAAATTTGTTGGAAAGAAGACAGTGGGTATGTACATCCATAAGAAAACAGGATACGGAAAGGATGGGAAACATGTTCAGTGGAGTCGAGAAGAAACGTGGGAACTTTCCCAAAAATAAAGAAATCACTCAATCCAGCCAGTCGAGCCACCTACTAAACTAAACTAAACGAAATTAACCAAACAAGCCAAGCTGTTGGAAACTAAACCAAGACGACTCCAGCTAAACTAACTAAACCGTCAGGAACTCTGCCTGGCCATGGAAAATAATACATGGGCAATACTTCTTCTCTTATCTCTTCCTCTGTGACTTGTGGCATAAGATGTAATTCTGATGCATTTGTATATCTTATTTTATAGGCTCTCAATTCCACCCGAACTAGTAACTGTTCCTATATCCTTAGACTCACGAAATAACAAAAGAAATATTTTTCTAAGGACAGGAGGGCATTCCTCGTCCAAATAGCTACAGACTAAATGGCTTTCGAACAAGAAAATAAATAATGCAGTTCACATTGCTACACAATATATTTCAAAGATTTATCTTTGCGAATAAATAACTCTCCTAAGATTATTTTGTTTACTTTCCCATCTACAAATAATGTCAATCCTGAATTCTCTGAAGCATTTTTTGTCTCCACTGTTGCATTACAACATAACTCGCCAATAAAGTCCAATGCAAAGGTTCACACATTTTATTTGAACCCTTATTACATGCTTGTGGCAATGGCATATAATATAAGCTCTGTAATAAATTATGAAATAATGCAGACATATTCCAACACTAATTAAGTTCTTAGTCCAGAAATGTGTGATAAGCACGATGGTTTTTATCTGACTAGTTATTTGTAAAGTTTACGACTAGCAAAACTGGACACCATTACATTGGCATGTAAAGGGGGAAAGAAACAATGAAATGCCGTCATGTAGCACTTTAAGTTTTATTTATAATACTTATTTTTTATGTGCAAATTAAATAAGATGAAGTATCTACTCACTCGCATTTTACAACTACTGACTTTTGATCATTTCATTTTAACACACACTACGACAGCTACGCATCAACGACTAATAATTTGATTATAGATAAACAGAGTTGTCATTTGCATATAATTAGTAGATGTCAGTTGTTATGAAATTCCAATGTGTTCCTGATTACTAGTAACTGTAAATTTGACACCGGAATCTTTTTCTTCTAGAATTATTACATCGTTATCAGAAATGTGCTGAGATCACAATTTGTTTATGCTAATTTACTTTTCGGAATATTATTGTGGTTGCTGTTATCTCTTTACGTGATACGCGACATGATTCGTTGGTCTGTAGTTCATTGGATGGGATCCGATTTTGCATGCAATTATTTGTGTGTTTGATCTGAACAATATTAGACTAACGATCTGATTTAACTAGTCGAAAAAAAGATTTGGCTGGAGTGATACTGACCTGATTGGTGCTGTCGCGACAGTGAGTATGGATGTCGGCTTGACGGATTCATCGGGCAATATGGAGAGGAAAGGTAGGGTGAGACTCCGCCGTGACCCGGGCTTGGACTGTCTGGTGTGTGGGGCGCTGGCACTGTAAACATTAATAAACATTTCATGATAATCACATCCATTTTTATTGCAAATATTAATTGTTGTTGATTAATAATTACATAACTTAATGACTGTAGTCTGTGAAGATTTGGAAATTAAACAACAATGAAGTGGGATTCTGTCATGCAATGAAAACGTCATCTAATGACATGAGTTACTGAAACAGTGCCTCCCTTCTAGTGCATACTTATTAGATAATTCTATGTCGTACTACGTCTTCATCGGATGTTATGCGGCTTAAAGATTTTACAATGGCTAATTGTATGCTAATAACTCCATCAGGCGATGTCAAGCCGATTCCAAGGCCTGACAAGAATGTAGATAGAACAGACATAGATAAACGCACTACCTAAATATGCATATTAGTTTGACTCTTATGCATGTAAATATTATTTAAGGCATTTTTTCAGCAGATAGTACATTGACATAACCAAAAAGTTAATTTGGAAAAAGCTTACTATAATGCCTGACATATTTATGCATTTTCCACTCACATCCATAAGAGATTGTCGTTAGCGCAATGCATACTAAATAGTGTTATGCCGTTGGTATGTGTCTAAATGGATCCTCTGCCTCACTTCACAAAAAATATACAACAGAGCAGGCAGTCACAGACTGCGGAAGTCAAAGTCAGACAACACCGAACAAAACTTGCATACGTTTTCAACGAACGGATGCATACTGCATAGATGAACTTCTATTTTTATAGGTATTTGTCTATCAACCCATTTATAAATATGCACGCGGCTGGCAGTTTAAAGTTTAGTCTAAGCATAAATTTACGTTTTCATGTTTTCACTACAACAATGGATGAATGAATTCATCAGCAATCTATCCGAGGCAATATTAAATAAATAGTAACGCAGTAACATACTACATTATAACGCTGTTCAATAGTACATATTGTCAGGGGAGCTATACAAAACTTCCAAAGCAAAGTGCAAGACGTATACTATTGTTAAAAATTAAGCACGCAATTTTTATAGTTTGTTGTCAAATAAAAACTTTCAATATTATGGAAGTTTTCCGCAGTTTGTTCTAGCGGTTCAAATTCATTATCAGCGCTGGAAGTGTCTTACAACTTATTTTCACTGCATTCACACAAATTCGCATGAAGTTTGTGCTCCACTATTATTTATATGGTATGCGTTATGCAGAGACGTAATACTGCAATTTAAAACAGGGGAACGAGAAAGGGATTTCCAATTCTATTGGCGTGTGTATCTTTAGAGTGGTAGTAGTGAATTCTTTATTGTATAAAAACTGTTGCTGAAAAGAAAAGAAATAAAAATAGGAACATCGAGCAGTAGATGGTAGTATGACTTTATAAAGTTGATATAGGTGTAGGGGATGTAAAAAGAGTTGTGTGTGGATGATATAAACGGGAATGTGCTTTGTACAGCAATGCAACAGACTGGAAGGTCTCCTCCGCAATTTTAATTTCCTTTTCCGGTCTACCTAACCTCATCTCTAGAAATACATCACATCGACCAAAGCTGCTGACTATTAACGAAACAGAGATCGTAACTACCTACTCAATATCATTGTGTCATGTCAGGTTCTCTAATGATAGGACTCTTATGCAATCTATTAACAACCTTGGCTGTACTCACTCACATAGTCAACGACTAAAACCTAACACAAGTATTTATGTAGTGCGAGTGTGTGACGACGGGTAGCTACAATTTCTACTGCACATATCCATCCATAACAATAATGCACGTTACACTCTCGTTCTCCGCACATTGAATACTCTCAGTCTCAACTAACCAACCCATAGGCCCATTTGTCAGAGATGAGATGCGACGAGACGAGCGTCGATGGTGAGAATTTGCTCTTGTAAATGTACTACATGACTACACATTATGGATGTACCTACTTCCAATTACTATCACTGCCTTCCATGTTAACTATCTGTAAAATCTCAACTTAACTCTGCAAACAGCAAAAAATCCATTTCACTCAATACTTTCTCTATGCCCTTGCAATCATCTCCACTCCACTGAGAATGGGAGTTGCCTACATTCTATTTACAAATATTACAGATATTTAGTATATCAATGCAATGAGTTAAATAAAATCATCATACATCTTCAAACAGAAGATTACTTTTATTTACTCCACATTTTATGCAGTTTTATTGCTACACAGTTTATACATGTTTAAGATACGGCCTGGCAAATGTATAATAAAATGCAACAAATTGTACATAGATAGTATCTATATTTATGCACAATTTGTCAAGCATTGCAAAGATGCATTTTAATGAGTTTTCTAGTATTTCTTAAAGCTGACATTGACAATGCAGCTGAATTGTGTTATCTCGATAGCTAATGCTATGCTTTTGGGTAACAATAACTGAATGCTTGAATTTCTTATAGACTGAACTGGTATGAGTTCCCTGCTGATGGCACTAACTACAGTTGGGTCAGGGATACCGAAAGGTTTTATCTTTCAGCTGGAAGCATTTCCGATGCTCATTTAACGATTGTTAAGCCTGTTCCTTTCTGCTGGGTGTACGTATCCCGAAAGCTATTAGTATGAGTTGGATATGCTACTAGCTAGGCAAAACGGATGGCATAAAGAAAGTGACCACATAATTCTTTTTTCATTGTAGGTCATAGCTTAGGTGGCTGTAGCGGGTCTACTCTTTTCTTTTTTGCTGGCAAGGGAAACAAATGGGTATAGGAGTACAGAGAAAGAATAGCATGTTAGTTAGACAGTAGTTACGTGAAATAATAATAAAAATATCGGAAAACACCAGCTCACTTTTGTTTTTGTTTTATTGCCACTAACAAAAGCCACGAGAGACTTTATTTTGGAAAGTTATTTCCAGCCCTGAGTATCTGTACTTATGATGTGCAAGTTGAATTTCCACAGCTCGGTTTCTATCCATTTAGTGGCTACACTACAATAGCAGACGTCAAGTACATAAGTAGCCAGCCTAGAGCACAACTTCATTTGTGGCTGTCATCAATATAAACGCTTTATAATCCTACGCTACTCAAAACTAATGACGGAAATTTCCGGAAAAACGTTCTCCACATTTGTTTCTACTGTTTTCAGTCCATTTGCTCTTTTTTGTCTAACTTATCTTATTCTTAAGTAGGTAAGTGACTATACAATTATACTACCCCCCGATATAGCTTGTGCCTTGCCATCCTTCCTCAAATTCAACTGGCCATTAAACAGTTTGAAAATATAAGGCACACTAGATAGGTGAGGTTTACTTATTTTCTTAGTTATTAGCTCAAGCTGTCCCTGCCATTCATTATCATGTCTTGCGAGTTTTATTTTTTCCTTGGCATGTTACGCCGTTAAATGTCTTGTCATACTAAATGCTTTACAGCATCATAACAAATTGATTGTAAACACTTCCTCAAATGGACAACCGATACTTTAATCCCTACGCATGTCTCCTTCTATTTATGTCCATTACTAAAACATGTGTTTACTACTTCTACCATATAATCATAATTTACATAGGTACTACTAAATATTTAAGTACATATTACAACATGTTTTTTATGCAAAAATCTGATTTGAAACAAAATTATATTCACTAAATATTGGTACAATTATTTTGCATTTATGCAGAAAATTCATGCTATGATATGTACTTAAATGAGATGATACAAAAGAGAAGAAGAAGAAAAAAGTTCGGTCCATACATTTGTACATACCTGGGGTGGGTTGAAGTCGGGCTTTGGTTTCATCATTAGACGTGTGGCCACTGCTGCTGCTGTCCACATCAGATACACCACTATCGGCTGGGCTTGGAGGAAGAGACCCTGTAATTCAAAGAACAGATAAAAATTAATATCCCTTTATTTAATGTCCCTGTTGCGTAAGAATTGGCAGTAGCGCTTATTTAGCAGATGAGATTACGATTTTTTATGTCGCTTTACTCCACCACAAGCAAGCATAATATTTTCATAAACATTTTCATTAGTCATCAAGTGCAATGTGCAGTTATGCATTTGTTTTTTCATTCATAATCACAATGTAAATCGCGTGTCCTAAATATAAAATCATACTGTTCATTAAACCATTTGCTCTTAGTGACGACTACAATGCAATTGTATTGTTAACACTTAATTGAATATTGCATACACCTGGGTTCTTAACTAACGTCATACTATAAGGGGACTATCAGAGTGTTCTGTATAGATTGTTAAAATACCCTTGCTCTGGGATACTCGCCCACTAACATAAAAAATAGTGATGTGTAAACAAAGTTATTTTTAACCATATTGTACTCATAAATAGAAAACTTGAAAAAATCATCAAGTTGCGTCAGAATTTGAGTGTAGAAATGTGGGACACAATGCACACTGTGAAAATTACATTAAATTTTCGTAAAGAGATACATTTATCTAAATTAGTAAATGTCTACTTACTACATAAGTACCAGAGAGTAAATTAAAAACGGCGAACTTGTTTGTAATTAGTGGTTTATGGTGTATGGAAATGAAATTGGATGAAATCACACAGCCAGAGATAGTAGAGTGTAATGGCATTATATTTATCTGGCAGTATAGAAGAATAGCACATGCATGTAAACGTGGGTACAGGATTTAATATGAAACTTGACCTGTTGAATGAAATGAATTTTATTAGGTACCCAGAGATACTCTACGGTGTATTGTACATGTGACGATGGGGAAAGGATTTCTGAACAGGTTCTGGCTTGGCTTCACTTTTGAATGAAGCAACTTAGTGACTTGATTTGTCTTGCTTGCCACGGCTCGAGACACTTAGGTACTTACAATTAGGAATTTGCATTATGTATGTACGCTCTGTGCAACTTGATGTAACGCAAGTTACAAAGAACATGAAGAAATCAAGGTAGAGGTAGAAGGTACAAGAGCACCATAAATGTAGGTATTTGCATGATATAATATTATGTAGCCATTGTGTAACATGTAAGAATGTACACTGATATACCAATACTAAGTGATATATGCCCTATATCTGATTACAATTATAATGATCAAAAAAAGACATGAGCAAATTGGCATAGAATATAATTATTATGCTGCGATAAATTACTTTACGCTGTATTACTGTACAATCCAGTACTTTTTACCACAACAATACAATAAGAAGTTTTTTTAGCTGTAAAACATGACATAGCCCACTTAATATGTGAAAAGGTAAAGGCAAAGGTTATGACATATTGTGCAAACAATGTGCAATCTCTGACTACTTTAGTAATGCAATGTAATAATGAAATGCATTTATAATCTACTCTTAAAAAGCCATATGATGTAAATGGGAAAGATAGTACAAGTCCACCATTATTTATTAAATGCCTAATTGTTACATAAATACTAACGAAATCATGTTGAAAGTTCAAGTCAAATGACTGCTAAATGAATTTGATAACAGATTTACTCACAGCATAATCAGTGCTTTGTAAATTGTCTAGGTATTTTTATTGTTGACTATAAAATAGCTACCTAATGCACCACATCACAATAATTACATACTTCATATAAATAAAACACTGCTGTTCAAGTTATTGAACTACAAGAAATAAAACAATAAGACTTGTATGCATTAATGAAAAAATTATTGAACATTCTCTTAAATATATTTTCAAAATTAATGGCAAACACTACTTGCCCAGTGCATATAGTCATGAATAAAATACCACTGATTTACATTACCAGTTGATATTGAGACAACGAAACTAATGTCAAACAAATTCACCAACATGTAAACTACTAATACATAAAATAAAGAATGGAAGGACCGCCGTTTAGTGTTCGAAGCATTTGAGAAGACTGGATACTGTAGTTTGTTATTCTGCAAAAAAGGCTTTTGTAACCGGCCTAGGAGATTTGGATTTTCTTAAATGCACAGTGTATCTACATGTACAATGCATGCCCAAATTCCTTTGTAGAAAATACAACTATATACTATGCAGTACTTAAACTACAATGGCAGAAAAATACCAGATCATTCGAAAACTTCCTAGTATAGTGAAAGTGAACGAAAAAATTATATGGAAGACAGAAGTCTTATGGAGATGCAGAAAATATTATATGTAGAGGGAGAGCATATACTTACCCACCTAATAACCTTATCTCTTTTGCTGCTGCTCGAAACGACTTTTTAGACTCGAACCACTTTTCCAGGAATTTTTCCTATTCGGTTAATATCTCATAACCTGAACTGGCCTCTAATACATTTTATAGCTTTTCTTTATTTCTTTCATAGCATGTAGCCTGAAGATTCAGTTTTTGCAAAGAAGCCTCATGGAAGTTTGTCACATTCCAAGAAAAAGAAGTACTTGGCAATGGAGGGAAATAAAACGAAGCCACAGTGTAGAACTGAGCAGTGGGGAAAGAGACTAAATTGTAAAGCTGTAATACTTCATTTATTTTACAGAAATAGTGATTTGGCGTAAGTGTGGCGGATAGAGGCGCATAGAGCAGAGATGATTAGTAATATAGCTTTAACAATAAATTTCCCATATGAGGTTAGGTTATGTATCTCATAAATGTGAGTATTTTAGTATATTTATGAATGGTGAACTTTATTTCGTTAATATGCTGTCGTCCCTGTCTCTGGCCCGAAACGTTAACAAAGACCATAAAGAGTTGGCATATCGGAGGGAGTAAGTGTCGGATATTGAAGAGTGTGTGTGACACTTGGAAAGGTAACGATCAGCAGAAAGCTTAGGTCGACGGTTGTAAAACTCTCTATAATTTTCTCGTAATGTATAAAATACGTGCATAACGGAAAGAAAGGAGGCTAAGAAAAGGAATCGGAAGTGGATAATAAAATTGGTGCAAATCATTCGAGAGCACTAAAGGGAGACGAGCGTCATCACCTCCCTTCATTAACTTCTCACCACTTCTATTAGCCAAACTCTATCTGGCGAAACACTTATATCTCTCTGTCAGTTATTGTTAGACAAACCTCGCTAGGAGTAAATACACCGACTCTCGTTATTACTAATGCCAACTTCCAAAAAGTAAGACCTAAGACTACAGAGAAGTCTATCTACAGATATGAGTATGTAATTCCGTCTGACTGATTGTCAATTCTTTGCTGACTCTGCTATACAATAGTGTATATGATATACAATACACAATAAGTGCTACTCACTCCTACTCCTCTGCCTTGTCACCTATTAACAGAATATTCCTAAGAAACACAAAAAGCGGGAATCGGATTTCATCCGCCTAACTTGTACGATTTTTACTGAAGGAAATTCCTTCCGTGGGAACTCGCTTAATATATTTCCTTCTTATAGGTGTACGCAATTTGAGTGTAAGTAGTGCCTTTACTCATTGTATGTGTCTGTTAGGCATTTAAGCAAATACTTTTGGAGATAGAATTCGCTGAAGCTTTAGCAACCGCCGAGTACTGTTTCTGATATATGTAGGATAATATGTAAGAGCTGGAAATGCACTGGAGTGTAGTTGACTTAACTGATCTTTCTGTAAATGTATAAATAGGGAGAGGGATTGTCTGTGTCGTTCTTTTTCACAGCTAGAGACGACAGAGAGTGAGTAGAGCGAGTGAGTGATAGCAGATAAAAAATGTAGCACATTCTGTCTCCGTAAAACCAAATGACTTTTTCAGCGGCGCTCTGATGACAACTTTGAGTAAATGCTAAGAAAAACGGAATTATCTGCCTAAGTTAAGTACCCACTACATGAGAGAGAGACTGCATACACTCATGTGTACACAATGTTCATGTGTCATGTCTAGTAAGACACTACGGACACGTAGGTAGGTGTAAGTACCTCTTCGACTAGTACAACTACAATCACTTCACAGTACAGGGGAGAACATTTGTTAGAACTAGCCTGGCTACGTAATGAATGCCTCAAAAAGTGAGTCGTCCAATCCAAAGTATTTACTACACACGTATATATGCTCGCTACATACTTTGAGTACTATTACTGTAGTACTTAGCTAAAAAGAGTTTGAGGAAATAGTCTTTTTGGCCCAAGACCAGAAAGAGGAATAAATGAGTCCAAAAATGGTTTACACTTTGTTGTCTGTCTTGAGTTGACAAT
Source organism: Tomocerus maximus (assembly GCA_019776445.1). Lineage (NCBI taxonomy): Eukaryota > Metazoa > Arthropoda > Collembola > Entomobryomorpha > Tomoceridae > Tomocerus > Tomocerus maximus. The sequence continues at coordinate 40,436 of JABASH010000003.1, forward strand.
TCTCTCAGTCGTCAACTCCGCTCTACTCTTTACTATCTATTTAGTTTCTTTTTATTCTTAGGCTCAGCTCAGAGTCCCTCCACCATGCAAAACTATCTGATGAGGAAAAACTCATTTCACACAACAGTTCTGGAGACCATTTAGCATTAGAGTTGGAAATGAAAAGAAATTCGACGGGACTGCTGGGAGTAGAGCACTGAACACATGCACAATACAATATACAATATACATATCTTCCGATTGTTAGAGATTCTAATGTCTGACTTGGTATACGCGAGTCCAAAACAATGCTTCTATATTTCGGGTTTCTTTCTTAATAAATGCTATCTGTAATAAGTGAGTGTGAAATGCTCTTTCTAGTGGGTATCCATATATTAACTCAAGTCAACTCTTAAGGATCTATGGGAAGGAAGCTGAGGATATGATGTCGTGTGGTGTGTGTATTAAATTGTGGAAATGACTCGGCTTTTCCTTCATTTGCCATTCTGTATCTCTTAGCTGCTTGAAAAGCAATCGTTGTCGGAGGGAAGTCGGGGATTTTTATGTGGACTGTGATCCCATCAAGGAAAATTATATTCTCATCTCATCTCCTGCTTTTTTTCAATTGACTTCAACGATGCTCCTCTTTTCCTTCATATAGCTCCTAGCTGCTCCACAATCCTCTGACATCACCCACACTTACTCCGTCTTGACAACTTTAGCCTTTTGCACTGTAGACGACAAACACGTGGCCCGATCTTCTTTCTTTGCTTAACAGTTTACGAGGACATTTCTAGTTAAAATTTAATTTCCTTTTTCACGAGATTTCCTATTTCTACTTTTTTTCTCCAGTTAAACACTACTGTTAGTTAGCGCAGAATTGTCCTGACTTGTCTGTTTGCCATAAAAGGCATAAATAAATAAAACCATCCTAGAAAATAAATTGCTACAAGAGCACAGCGATAAGGTTCCCATTCCCGCTGACAATGGAAATGAATGTCTTACACATAAGATAGCTACGTACATCCACTACCAAATATATGTCACCTTTACGAGGACGACTCTTACGTCCTCTCAGCCGACATATTATATTAGTGCATCCACATCTGTATAGTCTTAGACCGACTTATTTATTCCTCGTCATAATAATATGATTGGTACCTGACATGCCCATCTTGTGTTCAATCTACACTTTCCTTATCATCCCAAGCTGCAAGGAAGATACTAAGAAAACTCACCAGAACGCTATCTATTTAAAAGAAATGAGACAAAAAACTTTTGATTCTTCTGGCAGTTTCATTTACCTCCTTCGTGTTGATTGACATAAATTTCTACTAACTTTTTGAAAACCTTGCCACTGCAGTGATAAGACTGTTCAACTAGTTTTGGCATTATTCCAGTTAAATATTAAAGACAGTCATTCCGAAAATTTCATTCATAAAAAAGGGAAGCGTATCCGTTTGGCAATACTATCTCTTAGGTGATAAATCATAGTCTAAGTTCGTTTGCTTGCACAACACTATAGGTAGTAACTATTAAATCTTGCATTTAAAAATTGGTTAGCCTTGTAATTTTGGCCTAGAGTCCTTACCAATTTATTAGAGTGCAAAATTATGCAGTCCTACTAAAATTATTCAACAATTACTATAATCGTAGCTAGTGAAAAGTTATTCAATAATTCATAAATGCATTCAACCAGCAAGGAGGGAACATTGAAAGTAATGCTCCCTGACAATTTTCTTGAATGAAACTGTCTCGTTTCCAAACAAAACTTGTCTTATCGACAGGGAGAGTAGTTATCAAGCTGAAAGCTGCCAGAATGACCGTTTTTATGTGTTTTACTGTTAGTGATGTACGACAATATATAACTAGCAGGTTGGTTCCCCAACGCTATAGTTAGATAACCCACAGTAATGAATGCCCTATACTGCCAACTATCTTTATATATCTTTCAGTTAAATTCAAACGGGAACCGACGTAAAAGAGAGTTCTGCACCGACAAGAAAATGTCTTTGAATTCGAAACTCGGGCTGAAAGTTTTTTCCAGGGCAGGGTAGAAAAGTAACAATAGATAAAAGGGCTGTCCGAAGTTTTAAATAGGACAACGCTCATAAGAGTCAGAGAAAAGGAGTTTGTCTAGTCGGGCTTGGCTGCTGGGACAAGCAGTCTGGCTGTCGATTGCCTTGCTACGAGATGTAGATCTGAATCCAAGATACGATCCTTGCACTGGTACCTTCTCTTTGAGCCTGGAGATGGGAGACTACAAAGGTACTTTTAGGTACCCATCCCACATTGTACACACGATGCCGTAATATCCCTCTATGTGCCTCGAGCCAACTTTTCCTTTATTCTATTGACCTGGCCTGTCGAATAAATAGAGATATGGAATGCACATGCTATTAAGAATGCTCCAAATTCCTGGAAATTATTATCTTGAAATGAGTTTATAAAAATCCGTCTGCCATGCGAAATAATTTAGCAATAATCTCATCTGCTTTGAAGCGGAGATTGAGCAAGGAGAGGGAAGTACCTGTTGAGGTCGAGTTGTAGGTGTGTCTGTGACTTCCAAGAATTCCATTAGGATTTCCTTGCAAAGAGTTGAGAAGAGGAGAGGACACGGGATGATGATTTAAAATCCCTTGAAGGAGCGTCCGTGGTGGTGACGTTCGTGGAGATCTACGTCCGTCCAGTTCCAACAGCCCATTCGGTGCGATAAGTCGTACCCCACTGTTATCAACTGCAAAGACACAAAAGAAACAACCGTTTACTCAAAATGTCAATTAGGTATTGGCAATTACTCATACTCACTCTGGGTCCCCATTGCATGCGACATTCATTCATTCATTTCTATATCTACCAACACAATAACAGCACACGTGTATGTACAGTACTTAACAGTTCATAGCCAATCATTTTTCACGCTACAATGTCATACCTACTAGTATAGGAACTCTTTTTTAATTTCATTGTTTACTTTAACTGACAACGTATTAAACTCTGAAACCCACCGGACACTCTATAGACATTAGGTAAACGACTTCCTCAAACATTCGTCTTTCTTTCATTGATAAAAAGTAATTTCTAAGGTAAAGCAATATAGTGGCCTAGTTATCCCCAGTTTTTAAGGGTACATAAAGTATGATTGGTAGTTATCTGCACTCAGTATCACAGTCACGATTGACATGACATGCCAACAACGATTTCCCGTATGTCTCCCACTGCATTTTTTCAACTTGTACTCCTTCTTCATTTCTTTTCTTAAAAGCATTTCGTACTAACGTGGCTAATAATCATCAAAAAAGGCAGTAGTGTTAGGCACATATGGACAATGGGTCTCCCTCGTACCCTCCGAACATAATATGAACTAGATTCATACATAAATAGCTCCACACGGAGCATACGTAACGAAGTTTCCTTATCGAGATCCCGATCGGACCTCTGGCTTTTGCTCCCAATAGTTTTCTATCATAAACAGATAGATTTACAACAAATGCCGTTCATTTATAAACTGTAACTGTGTGGCAAGTCAGTCAGTGGGAGTTGGTGGGCATCATGACGGCGGCGGTTTGTTCAGCATTACTAAAAAATTGTTCCGTTTACAATAGGTAGCCGTGTGTGCAGGATCTGACATACACTCTTCATTCTTCTGGCTAATTGTCATTAACATGAGTACCTAGTATCTATGGGCGCATGTACGCCATGTGCAAGCAGCAGTCTCTCCCTATCTTAGTAAATAAGCTACCAAATAATTTTTACTCCTACCTGACCTAGTCTGGCTACTCAGAACTAGAGTCTGCCCATTACATAGTATTGGGTGCAATGCGATAATTATGTTTTTTAACCATTCATGCAGCCGCCCTTCATTTCCCTTCTCCTTCCTTACTTATATAATTGGTAGCAACTTTCTATTTCCACATAAAATTGAAAAATGACGCATATCTGTTATACCTATCCAGTTAGAGTTGCAATTATTCCATATAATTTGATTAATATAAATGCGAAATAAGTATTGGTGAAATATTGGAGACACAAATCTATAACAAAATCATATTGAATGAAGGAACATAATCGTGAAACTGAATATCAAACATACCGACGAGACTGAATTGGTAGACTTGGTAATGAAACCGAAATCGTAAAAACATGAAACATTTAGTGGATTTAAACTAGTAATTGGTAAAATATATGGATCTAGACACACAAAGATATTGAAATGCAGTAGGGAGTTAAATATCAGTAGTTCCAATTCAGTTAAGGGATGACTCTAATTATATACATATCCATAATGTTGTGAGTTAAAATCAAAGAAGATAATTTGTAGAGTAATATTTGAAATATTTTGTAGACAGAGGAGTGGATTTGTAGACATAAGGATTGTTCCCTATACTTCAATTATGTAATATTGTTAGGTTTGGGTTGGAAATGTTATGACGGAGAGTGGTCGTAAATATTAAGTCCACAAATCGTTTTTCTCATTGTCAAACTTTCCCATAAACATGGGATAACGCGTACAGATGTACACAAGGTAGTCTGCAATAAAATACTGTGAAGTAATGTGACGAGCTGTTATGGTGTCTACTTTTCATATACAGGGTCCGCCATATATGTTATATGTTGTGTAGAGTATAATAGAGATATAAGTTGGTATTATCCAGAGTTTCAGTTGTACAAAACCGCATCGCACTGCATAGTTGCTTTAGTTTAGTGGGCCTATATGTAAGGAGAGCAAATGGTGAAGAGCAAATCAAACCAGGTGAGTTTTTTATTTGCTTGCTCTTCACCGCCATACTTCCTTTTCAACATTTGAACGAAGAAATAGTACACGTCGTGGAACAAGTGTGTGAAGAAATGCAATAGAATGGAAATTCTGTGGAATACTCAGGACAACAATGCGGAGAAGAAGTCGGGGAAACTGTACAGGTACTTTCGTTTACTACTCTACAGGTAGATTTAGAGTAGGAGGACGATATAGTCTACTCGGAGACGAAGATGTATCAAAAAATTGTGTTACACACCACATCATTAGACTCTCGCTCGCTATAGTAGTGGAGGAGAAGCAGAAGAACCAGAAACTAAAACAAAAGGAAACCAAGGCCATAGAAATAAAACCTGCTAGCTCAAACGGAAATATTATTACATTAGTACACACAAACATAATATTATAGTGAGTATGGTGCAGGAAAGATGTGCAGTCCATATGCAGTGGATGGAGACCAAGGTGGTTTCATGTACAATATATTTCAATATACATAAGTCCAACTACTGCCTGACTGAGCAATGTGAGACGGAGGACTGTAAGTAACTCACGTCTCGTATAGAAACGAAAATATGAATAGCCTCGTCAGAGGAATTAGTATAGAGACTGGGGCAAAACATCGCTAGACCAGCCGAGAAGACAAGTGAAAAGTAAAAAATCTCCGCCTGAGGACATCCCCCAGAATATCCTTCTTAAAGACATCAGTTGCGTTTTGTTAAGCTCACAGGATAGTGGAAGAGACAAGCATCACTTGTACGATTAGGAGGCTTTTGCTTACATTCCTATGTACATAATAAGTAAATACTAACATTACATAACGTAACATTGCATTAGGTTTAGTTGGATAGAGATGAGATCAGAAGAAATCATGAAATGAAAGGATTTGATGAGATAGTTCAATGCAATACTACCTGAGTAGTATTACTTGGCATTACATAACAATGCACGTAGCTAAATAAATACTATATGGCTAACAAACTGTACAAATACATATCTGCATAATAAAGTTGTATCTATAAAGATGTAATAATGCTTAGTACATTCTATATCTACCTGTATTTATTTAGACATGCACTCTCTATATAGCAGTCTCCCCTGTATCTCTCGGAGTAGGCAGTACAATACTCAAGTCGACATATATTACTAGCACACATAAAAACAAAAGTACATCTAGGTAGCACATACACGAATCCATGCATATATGCAATGCATACACTTGTCTCTCTTATTATGTTCGTCTTCTCGATTTGAATTCTGCTAGAAACACAATGATGCTTTACCTTGTCCTGATTACCGTTTCTTTTTCATCTCTCACTCTCCGCCGTTGTTGCGCTGGCTCTTTTAATGCAACTTACCTAAACATCTATTCACCTGCTAATATCTGTCTATGTGTATATGAACAGTCCATCATTCATTACTAATATGGTATGTTTACAAATCTATGCATAGCCATGTAAGTGTCTGCATACTCACGCATCTTATCTCAACTCATTTATTAAGGGTTTGCAGACTAAACGAGTTTGAGCACGATATGAGACGAAAATCTTGTGCTTCATCGATCTATCGAGTGTGTACTAAATACTGCTTATTATGCACGTCTCAAATACCCACAAGAACTGCTTTATCTATCTGTACCCACAATTTATCGCTGCATAAATCTGTATTACAATATCAGATCTAATAATAAGATATTATGAAAAGCTATGAAATGGCTTTGTTGCTTACAAGTGTGTGCTTGTATGTATTCTTGTATCTCTCAGATTATTCTACACTGTGACAATCAGTTTGAAATACCTAGAAGTAGATATATTAACCTACTTTATCTATAAAGCGATGTGTACAAGTGCAAACGAAAGAAGGGGTTTGGTTTGTTGTCTTTTTGTGCATTGCCTACTCATTGTGGAGGAAATCCCACGATTGGACAGGTAGTTCTAGTAGATAGTCTGCATAAATAATATAAAGAGAGTTCGTACGTGTCTAAATACTATAGCCAGAGTGTCTGTATCAAGCATGAAGCTCAACAATCAAGTGAACGAATGTTTTCAGAGCTCTGCTCCAGACTCGTCAGTTAGTGAAGTCCGTGAAACACTAAAAGCGTCGAAATGAGACGAAAGCCAACGATACGGAACCACCTTACACCTCACTACAATAGACTGCAGCTGAATAGAATCCCTCTGGCCGTCGATGAGAACAGGGTAGAAGACATTTACCAGAATTGTCTACCCTGTAACATGTACAGTACACTTCCCTGACTGATTTCAGCTAAATTAAACTGCAGGTTGTTAGTGGCACATCATAAAATACTACGTCACGTCTTCTTTTAATATCACTCACGAAAGGGCTATTCAGTTCTGGAAAAAATGTAGGATTTTTAATACTATTGTAATGTAGTTCACCACTAGAGATGCCATCAGTAGTAGAGTACAGGAGAATCTGACAACAATAGAGTCCATGCAACAATACTGAAAAAGTGGATGAGACTGGAGCTCGTAGTACAATTATACTAGAGCACAGGTACATGTCATCTACAAACTCATCGCTCTTTGATTTGCATGACTGTTGTGTGTAGGTGAGTGGATATAGGTAACTGCATTATGTATACACAGATCCTTGTTGAAGCTCTTCCTGAAAAAAGAGGAATAAAAAATGCTACACACGTGCATCTAGTCATTCCTCACCCACGGAAAGCTAAACATAACAAGTCGACTGCATCTCAGAAGTTAAATGAGACTGACTGGCTGAGTCTGCCGGGTCCATCTTCCGCACTCCCTCCCTCACACAGCTTGATGTCTGTCCCAGTCTCACAATAATATTATAATGCGTGCACCAGTTAATTTCTAGACACATCATACTACAACTTAAATGTCGCAGTAACAAGTATGTAACTCTATAGTAGTGCCATAGAGTAAATATACTCTCTATGTAGTATATCTGCATATCTCTGGTTGGCAGTTCACTAATGCCGTGACTCGACTGGAAAGAGTGGCTGGAGTTAGTTGACTGATTGTGAGTGAGCAAAGGATCGCATGCAAGCATCGCTCGAAATCATAAAATCAACGGAAACTTAAAGTTAAGTTCAGTCAGACGACTTCACTCCGGAAATCACCATCATCATCATCTTTCGACTCGTCCTCTTGATGATAATCACAATCACCCAGAAGCTCTTGGAATGCTCCATTCCGTGACATGTCATCCTTCCTACACCAATCTAAAGGAAAGTAATGCAGCCATTCACTCCACTCCAGTGATTTGCGTCGGCTGCGTGAGAATCCGAAAAAGTGGGAACCCACTACTAATCACAACCACTATGGGTTTATTACTCAGCCTAAGAGGGGCAATAACGACTCATCCCCACACTCATCACCAGACTTTAAGAGATCGTTAAGACCCTCAAACTAACTCTTAAAATTTCGTATTTATTTATTTGAGAAAATCTATTTGGACAAACGTCACTGCTTTCAAAACTCTATATGGAATAGGCTGTATATATGTACATATTGTATAGCATAGAGTGATGAGAAAAGGAGTAAAAACGCTGGGGCGAGTATCAGGACTCGCAGACATGATCATCACAATCTTCATAGAGATGAGAATAAAATAACTCATCTCCACAAGGTCAAACAAACGATTTAGTTGCACTTGCTCTGTTCTGCTTGGAGTTTTCGTGATCGTTTGGTGTGTAATGGTAATGGAGCTGGAGCAGGAACCCTTTTCCCATTCCATGGCATGTAATACATTGTAATGGTGGTAACTATCCGAGAGAATCTTCCTCCAACATGACAACCCTTGTTCGTCTCATCTCACCAAAACCTGGCACACTAATACGCTCACATCTATCAACCCAACCACTGCACAGATTCTTCTATTTACTGCTACAAGGAAATTGTGTTTTATGTGCTCGCTACACATTACTATTACTACAGAGCCAGAGGCATATACCACACAACAGATCAACGTCTTCTCGTATCCCACTAGTCATGCAGGCAGACAGAATAATTTATGTAAACCGAATCTCATCCAGAGCCTTCCCTAACTCAACGGATTAAAATAAAAGATGAGCCCTCGTCTTCTCGAGTGTTTTCCTTTCTGAATTCAGAAATTTTAAACTCATACGCTCACTAATATTGAAAGATTCTCATTGTTTTTCTAACTTGTCTCGTCTGTGAAATGTTAGTTAACTCTTTCCTTGTACATCCACCCTCGAAGGGAAGACACAAAACATATTAACATAGGTACGTACACAGGGAGACTTTACTAATCCTAAATATTTAAACATTCGGGTCCTCCATGTGGAATTACTATTTGTGTACATGCGTAGTATTTAAGTACACATGTCTAACTGTAACTCTCTCCCTTTTCCTCATTTTGTTTATTTACCTTAACTTTAGTAACCAATTAGCTTCACATTGACAGATGATAAGGGTTAAATCTATGCCCACATATTTACTACGATAGGTTTGCTCTTAGCTACATAATATTCTTAAACGTACTAGTTACTATCTAGACTATTTACATTATTACTTAATGCATTAGGATTCAATTCTTATTTTTAAGTACCTACCCAAAATAAGGTGGAAGCATTAAATTCCAAGTTATGTTCAATATTTCAAGACGTTTTTAATTTGTCTGTCTTGTAGCTTATCGCTAGCGTACTTACTGTCTAATCAACTCTTTTAGGTTACAAGAGTCTGGACGAGTAGAGACATAAAGTGTTAGACTGCTTCGTGACGACCCTGCCCTACAGCGTCCATTTCGCCATCACAATCTCATTTCCATTACATAAAAGTACAACTCAACTGAATTCTTTGAATGCATTTTACTTTGGACTACTTTATAAGGCTAAATACTATTCAAATTTACTACAGTTCAATTCTTTGCCTTAAGAAGGCATGGGATACGCAATCCTCCACTTTATGGTTTCTTCTATTCTTCCATTATCATTTTCCTTTCAATCCTATTAGTTTGTTTAGCAACTCCATTTGCGTCTCGTTTATTACATTTTACAATGGAAACTTCTCCCTCCAAGTCAAAGGAAGCTCTCTCTCTCACGTTGAATTCGTTAAGCTACATAACTTACACAAAAAGCAAACTGAACAACAACGGCTAAATCAGAGTCAACTCCAGCATGTATCTATGCTAGCAACAATGCTTATTAGCCCAAATATACATTGTTGGCTATATAAATAAGATAGCATGTGCACATAACATATCTGGAGTACTAGAACAAATAATATTTCGCCCGTATTACACACACGTACTTAGCTACTTACATAATAATAAGTAGTATCCACATGATATTGTGGTGCATTCTAAATAAAAGCCATCCAAGTACAAATACAGATATTACAGGTGCCTCTGTGTAATCACTAGCATTAAATATGTATGGCAAGAGTGAAACGATTTTTTCTTTGGCCATTTCCTCTGTAAGATAAAGGAGTGTTTATTATACAGCTTTGGTTTACTGGAACGCAGGGCTTAATTTTGTTGAGAAAATAATGCCGCCAGACTGGATACACTTGTTAACTAACTAACATCAACAAGCAAAATGCGTAGTTTAACGGACAGGAAGAGTTAACTTCCTTCAGGTTGCAACAAAAAGGAAGACGTTGGTGGATGTGCACTCACTCAGTTCAACTTATTGGTTGTTAGTCTTGCTTTGTGATGTGAATATTATTTGGTAGTAAATAAATAGTATGAATATCTCGTCCGTAAAATCTACCTGTGTGCAGTGCATACACAACCAAAGAGGATGTCTGTCTTATCTGCTACTAACTACATACAGGTGCAGGTGGATCACTCCTGCCAACTTCTACCTGTTACCTCAAACCCATTATCTCTCACCCCTTTGTGTATACTCACTGTGTCAGTTCATATCTCGGCTCTATACAAATTATCTAGCAGAACCGAACTGTATACATGGGCCTAGCGAATATCTATTTACTGCACTTGTTTACTAGTCATGAGTCCTCTCTCCCATCTAACGCTTTTATCCTCCCTGTAGTATCAGCACAGTGTGTATCTAGGATGTGTGTAATTGTGTTACGCAAAGCAATCAACGCAACGCTAGAGCATAATCAACTCATTGACCAACTACTAAATGGCTATCACAAACGAAATTCAAAGAAGTGTCCACAATCCAAAAGAATAAATACACCTGTCTCTCTGTTCTAGAATTTAAGCTGCATCATTCACTTTCGTATATTTTTCCTTTCATTCTAGTAGCTATGGAGTGAAGGTGAATGTAAAATATCCGTTTGAAACTACAATTCGTTGAAGACAAGCTTTACATGTGTAGATATAAATTCATCTTAACTCCGTGCTAAGCGGAGCGCATCTTAAGATCCGGTTTTTCGTTAACAATGCTATAGGATGCACTAATCTGAAGACATAAAATGCTCCCTATACATAATGGAGCCCAGCACTTAACGTCAAGAATCAGCTACCGTATGTATTTACATAAATCCTAGCATACAATGAATATTCGGCTGAATGGAATCTCCAAAAATGTTATTACATACTTAAGTGCTGCAAGGATTATTACATTTTCTATTGCTTCAATAATTAATAGTAAATAGTGATAGAGTAGTTGAGATTTTAAAGTGTAGGTACAGTTAAGTAAGAATCTATACTACTATATAGGTACTACCTGTACCACTTTTTGTGGCGATAACGCAATATTTAATGTGGATCTGTGAACATAGTAGTGGGATGACATTGCAAAGCAAAGATAGTAGTAAGTAGGTAGAGGATTGAAGTAGCCAAAGGATGGGGAGATAGATATTCACACACAAACACACACACTTACACATTGTATTATAATATGATATAAGCTTAAGTATGATACAAGTATGCTAAGGATGTATATAGCCTAGTAGATGAATGAGTGTAGGGTAGTAGTGGCCAGTAGTAGGATGAATATTCTTGGGTAGTAGTGTAAGGTACAGGTAAGTGGAGGTAGATATGTAGACAGAAGGAGCATTAGCATGGCATTAGCTATTACCAAATCAAAGGGAGCCAAGCCAACTGTCTCTCTTGGCCTTGGTTTGGTACATTACACCTTGGTTCGTCTCGTTTGGGTGAGCTGTGCGCTCCTTAGAGCCAAAAGCTCGAGTGGAGACATGACAGATTTGCTTTCATATATTATGCAAGTTCATAAGTAAGAGAATATCCTTTCTGGTTTGGCCTGGACTCTTTTATCTCTCCATTCTAACGATTCCTTTACAACATTCTCTTCAGATATTGCATACTCGGCAGAATAGCTCTGTGTGATATCCAACGACAACGCAATCCTCAAATGTACTTACTTACCTGTCTCAGCACTATCAGTCAGAGACACAGACTATATGCATCTTGGGACTATCCACATACTTGCTCGAATGGCAAACACAGCTAAAGATAACTAAACTAAAGTAAACTTTTATTTGTGAACCACTAAGGTATGACTCTAATCCTTTTCCAAAGCGTCTGATGCTCTTTTGTAGCTATAGCTGTAGCACAAGTGCCATAATAGTGATATAATGTACAGTACAGTTTCTACTACATTATGTAGACGCTCAGCGAGAGAATATCAAATCAGGATACACAGATATAAGATAATCAAGTCAAGACTATCCATCTATCCAAGCACCAGACCAGAAAGACAGTACAACAATAAGCAATAGACAAAACTAATAATCACTCACGACGATCTTCGCAATTCAGTATCATTTCAGTCATTTCAATGAGTCCACCACTAACTAAACAAAGGTGGCCCTAATAAATAGGTAGCTACATATAAGGACACTATTGCCAAACATCCCGAATACTACATTATAGCTTTGTTAGCCATTCAATATATAAATATCAGACAGTAGGAGTTGATTATGTTACGCTTGCATTGCTCTACCCCGTCCATCCATTATTAAAACGAAATGAAAAGATGTCTATGGACATATAATAATAATGCAGTATAGTATTATTTAGTATATATTATTTAGTATGTATTATTTATTATTTAGTATACTGTAAGTAATAGCAGCAGAGAATATCTACACTTGAATTGAATCCCTTTCCCTTTCTGTCTAAAGTTCCTTTCCGTTGTCGTCCGTTAATTGTGTCTTGTACCTGTACTACTTACTACTGCTTTGTTTTGGCATTTCGCTATTACACAATACTGACGTCGTACGATCTAATAGACAACTTCAATGTGCATGAAGGTAAATGGGGTAAAATTATTTACTATAGGGTTTGGGCTTTAATGTGTCCTTATTAAATAACTGTACCTATAGGGAGGACCCTACATTTATATAATTGCAATGATATAGTAGCTACTACTTTTGAATAGGTATAACATGTATTTCAAAAGATACTTCTGTACTTTTCCGACATCCAAAAAAATCTTGGAGGAAAAATAAAATTAGAGAAGATTTGCTCTGGCGCTCGCGACAATTATTAAGTTAGATAGCGAAGAACAGAATCTTTGAATAGGAGGAGTACGTATAATATATCTGCTGAAATGGTTGAGGGAAGTCTGTTGTGGTTTGGTAGCGAGACAAACTAATCTAACTCATGTCATAGAACATTAGCGTACCCGGAATGACTTTTATTAGTCACCCGGTGATTTGCTCACTCTAATTTCCTGTGTCTTGCTCAATTCTTGTTTTTTTGTTTGGCATAGCATAACACAACAATGACGCAAAAGGATTTGGATGTATGGATGGCTGACTTGTAGTCTAATAATTTCTTGTACCATTTACTATCATTATTAAAAGTCTGATTATGTACAACTGTATGTGAGTAGTGAGTGCCTATGAAGTAATAGTGAACTAAGTGTTGATTGAAAATCAGAGGAAGGACAACTTGCCCCGCTGGCCTTTGACTCTCGCCTAGCCATTCTGTCCTGTCTCATTCTTTACACATGTGACTAATAGTAAGTATGTAGTTGTAAGCATATTACTATAGTGTAATCATAAATGATAGGATAACGAAACCTGTTTGTATGGATGCATACCTTGTGCAGTAAATTAAGTAAATTGTATAATGAAATATGTTTATTTACTGTAGAAATGTACCCGAGCATATTACTCGCTTGGATTTGCATCCAAATCCACCACAAAAAATTCAAAGGTGAATGTAAGCAAACTTTGGCATGAATCCATTACCCAAGTGAAAAAATATTCGATCTGTGCATTGAACTATGTCTACGGATTCTTTTCGATTCAATTTCTTTTCCGTCCCTAAAACTTTTTCAATTCAGGAGGAATACTAGAAGAGGTAGAGCATTGTTAATAAAAATTCTTTGGTGTACAATGGAATGGTTAACTTTATTTTTTGCTAGTATACTTTTTTCATTTCCCTACACGTGTCTAAGTCATCAAACATTACACAAAGATAAATATAACATAAACAGGAGTGCTTTGTAGTATGTTTGCAACAATCCTAGAGTACATGTGTATGTATGTGTGCAAGAATTTCTCAATGCAGTAGTAGCTCCATATTATTATATAATTTATAGCAGTTCCATGTAGTATAAATAGTTTAGCTTAGGAACTGGAAAAGAGCATGTATGTCTGTAAGTAGCATCGGAAAAGTAATAAGAATGTTAGAGTTTTCCGTAGAAAGCAAAATAGATATAATTTAGTCGAGAGTGGAGTCTGTGTGTTTGGTGTTTGGGTGCTTTGTTGGGATGTGATGTAATACGCAATTTCCTTCTTTCGATAGAGAAGTTGGATTGAGGTTCTCGGAGAGAAGTGTTATCCAACCCAATTCCGTCCCGTCTTCAGTTAACTTGACTCACATTGAGTAAGTATATGAAATAGAAAAGTTCCCAAACAGCCGAGAGTCTCAACCAAACGAAGCCACCACCATAACTACTGACCTACATTCCGTCCGTCCCGACCTATTCTCTCCAGGCAGGCAGGCTGAACAGAGCCGAGTCTCACGATTTCCTATATAGACGCTGCACACAGACATTCTGGACGCTATACTTAGGAACGGTGGACGAAGAAGAATCCTCCAACTACGGCCACTACGGATCCGATTGAATTGGATGCACTCATAAATATTGGATACACTAGTACTACTTAGGTAATGGGACTTTCATGCGGGCAACATATAAAGACATGAGGAAGGGATCCAAAGATAGAAATGCATATTATTTAACTCCCTACAACAAATACTATAGAGCAGAAGGAAGTCGGAGCGTCGTCTTCCGATATATCATCATCTACTAGTATCTACTAGATTCTATATATAAGTGCCTACTACTCTCTATTTCCTTCCAGCTCTACAAATATATTATTACTTCATACAGCTCCGAGCTGCTGTTCTCACTCGCTCCGTTGGCCTGACCTATTTTCGAAAGTGTAACAACAGCGAGATGTGGGCCAAGTGAATTGAAGCTCTCCTCCACATCCAAACACTTATCACAGCTCTACGTATAAAGTCCCACTATCAACATACTCCTACATCCCCAAGAAATGCATTCAAGTCCACACTCACATACATGCCAACGATTCCTACCACAGGATTCTACCTAAACCCAAAATCATTATATTCCTTATCATGAATGACATAACTGAGGACTAGGCCAGAGTGTGCTCTACTCCTGGTCTATCCATGTGAGCTCCTACTACAACCTGCTGAAATCCAATTGAATCTTCTACCCGCAATTTCCGTGCTACGGACTATTACTGCCACCACTACCTACTCAACTACTTTGTCTACATTATTTACTCCCTCCCCAGGAACTGAACACTCGTTTATTTATTGACTAGGACAAGATAAATTCATTGATGCCAACTCCAAACAGAAGCTTGTACAACCAAATATTTATTTTCACAGAATGCCTCTCTTGATCCTGGAGTCTAGTTCCATGTAAACATGTAGTCAGGATATAAATACCCCCTTTGCATTATAAAGTGCCGGTTAGTTTCATTCATAAATTAGCACTTCAGTCAGACGACCCAGCAACATAAAGCAAAAAAGTTATACTTACTTGGGCAGAATATGATGACCCACAGTCATTCATTCATTTATAGTCCCAAGGTAATTTAACATTGAATACTACCATAAGAAGTAGCAAACAACTTGGAATTAAATTGCACCCGTAACCCAAATACAAGAATGCATGCATATAGGAGTCAACTTGATATTATAAAAACATTCGGTTTCCATCCCAAAGGAATATCATTACGTTTAAGCCTGAATGTACTATAGTAGTGTGAGGGATTTATTTTCCTTGTACTTAAGTAAGTGGAGAGAAAATGAAGTTTCGGCCGTATAAATAAGTATCATCTTATCAGTTAAAAAGTGCTTGGATACAAGCTGTAAATGAAGTCATATAGTCGGTGTACATGTAGACAGTAAATAGGAAATGCAACGTAGGCATCTCATTTCTTGAAGACAAAAGCGAAGACTTGCTTGTGTCTATTAGGGTAATGGCAATAAATAATTCAGAGCTTCCCTATCCAGTCCATTCAGTATCCCTATTTGTTTTAATAAACATCTCCACTCAAGTACCTACTATCGGAATCTGTATACTGATTTCTACGGATTACATAAGAGGATCCACCTAAGCCAGGGTCTAAATAAGTGGGAACACACATTGACCTTATTATTTGTGTATCCGCATTTACGATAAGTCATTCGTATGTGGATTGTAAATAAATTGCCTTTTACTACAGAGCTTACTATTGTGTGGCCTCATGCGGCTTTCTGTCTCTTTCAAAGAGTCTACCTGTGCACATACGGATAATGGAGTTCACAACAAATCCGGACAACTTCAATTTGGTCGTCTATGTCTTTGGCTACACTCTGAACATTATTGGATAATATTCCATCCACGGTGTCTACTATAACATTTGTTTCTCAGAGAAGTGGGGAATGATATGTGACCATCTTTAGCTATGGGGAAGTCTCTAGGATAAGTATACTTGATGTAGTGTAGAGGGAATAAAAAGTTTATGTCGATAAGCAATAACCAAGTTAAGTGTGTGAAGTTGTGTTCGGCGTATGCAAGTTCCATGATGTAATAACATAAAATTGGAAGACGTTCGCACCGGAGGCCTGACCTCCTATTCTTAAAAAGTGTTACGAGAATAGTGCAACGAAAGTAAGTGAGGATAAGTAGATGGAAGCTACGAACACCGAGGCTGAGACGAATTGAACGTGTTGATGAGATGAAAACTAAATTAGGTTATGTACTTCTACGACTTGGCCTGTTTGGTTCAGTTGACTCTACCCAACAGTCAAGTGAAATCAGACCCAGTCATGCTTCTTCTACTGCTTCACTAGACTACAATTGATAATTGTCATTGCCCTATTTGCACATTGCGGAATTAGGCTAAACGAGACCTTTCCTTACCACGAGTATCCTGGAAGTAAACACTACCTATATATATTCCATCTTTAACTCCATAATTCCTGACTTCACAATTTGCACCAAGAACTACTTTTCAGGAATTATATTCTGTTTTTTATTACTGGTAATAAATAGTACATGCAACTGAAAATAATGTCTCGTGTTTCAGACCGCAATGTTTTTGTATACTGCACCATGTAAAACTCATTTAGCAAATTAGCATTGTATTTTAATATTTTATTCAAGGAGAATACAATCCACTAATATTTAAGTAGCTAATTGTTTGTATAGTGCACGCTAATTGCCAACACAATAATGTGGACATAAAATGGACTATAAGGTTCGCGACATTGTGCATCGCATAGAAAGAATCGAATGAAATTATCGCCGAGTTGACTTGATGCGGAATTCATGAATGTAGGCTAAGCTCGACTTTAGGTCGGCAGAACAAAACAACGTTATTAGAAGGAATTTGGAAGTGAAGGAATACTAAGTCTACTAATTAAACGAAATTAGAGCAGAACTTTATTCTTATGGTAAGTAGGGAGCCCTGGACAAGGACGTATGCCTAAATCCTATATTCGTACAAGTTTTGAATT
Source organism: Tomocerus maximus (assembly GCA_019776445.1). Taxonomy (NCBI): domain Eukaryota; kingdom Metazoa; phylum Arthropoda; class Collembola; order Entomobryomorpha; family Tomoceridae; genus Tomocerus; species Tomocerus maximus. The sequence continues at coordinate 58,110 of JABASH010000003.1, forward strand.
ATTGCTACGATATAGTAAAGTTTCTTTATACTCTATCCCATTATAGGGCATATGCGCTGAGATTGACCAGGAATATTTCCTGTACAATACGTAATTTTTGATAATCCTATGCGAAGTGAGAGTTTTTGTCAACTGATGACTATTATCTGGGGTTTTTGTCCTTTTCTCTTGCACATCATTAATATTAACAAATCGGAGATTACTAAAGACACAGGTACACTACTGCGTGTAAATGAGCATGTAGTAGAGTTTACCTTCAAACACAGATATGCACACAAAATTACCTAAGCAGAAAGAGTTATGCAAACCTGTGGTTTTTCATGGGCATGCATTTATGCATCTAAGTAAGTCTATGTGAGAGAGTAGAGGAAATTGGAATTGCTAATGTAGTGTTTTGCAATCGCTAAGCAGATTACTGAAGCTAGTACCTAAATAACAAGAATAGAATCGCAAGACATAATCTGCACTGAAATAAACGGAACAACAGGTCTAATTATAGCCTCTTACAAATACGCGTTTGTAAACAACCACGACTTTAGCCCGCAGATGATATTTATCCAAATGCTTATAATCTAATCCAACAAGCACATCTGACCTAACTCAAGCAAAACAAATATATTAAAATAGTTAATAGCCACCTGGAAATACGAGAGGGCATTAATTGAGCTAAATGTGAAAATTATATTCCTATTTAATGGCATTGTTAATTTTTCGCAAAAAATATACGCAGTATTGGCATAATAAAATAATATGGTGAGTAATAAAATATAGCTCAATATCCAAGTTTAAACGCAATTGTATTTTTCCATAAAGAACAGATATAAGTTATAGTAATTTATTTGTAATGTTCTTTTGTGAGCATTTGTATTCATTGTCATTGTATATTATGTGAGTAAAATTATTGCGTTGCCTAACCTAGGCAGTTCAACGAAGCATTTCCCAGTCAATTCTCATCATGAGCTGAGGGGCTGAGATACATTTGCTTATAGACAGTGGTGAGGTTTTATGAGTCTGACTATTACTAATGCTAATGTCTCGCTTTATTATACACAATTCTACGTCAACATTGTCATTGTTAAGAATCTACTAACTGAACATAATAAATTCGATCGTTCATTACAGAACTAAGCACTTTGGAATGCATAATAAATGTACATGAGGTATATTCAGTTGCTAAAGAAGGCAGAATGTTGTCGCGTTGAATATTTTTCTTAGTGGAAATATATCGAATCCTAGTGAAATACTACGTTGAGTCGAGCCTGTGTCGAGTGAAGATTGAGACTGACAGACAGAACAGAGCAGACAGTAAACCAAAAAAATAGGGCACTAGTGTCCCAACTGATTTCGTTGCGTTTCTTTACTATGCATTGCCTGTTATGCATAGGTTTCTGTTCAGAATTATTCTGTGATGTTTCGTTTGTTACTTCATCATTTGCAACATGAATAGAATACAATGCGTAGAGTTGCATTATGTGCTAAGGCACTACTACGACCATAATAATATAATCTGTGAGCGTACTCTGAGTACACACATAGGTCTATAAAGGTAGCCGATGTGTTAGCATAAATAGTAATACTGCTCGAGGCTCTATTACGCTTCGTGTTACGCTAACAAAGTTACATTACGTTATTGTAGTGTTACGTACGAAGCTATGTGTAATACTATTACAATGGCGAAATACTTTCACTTCTTTTTAGCAGATATGCACGTAGGGAATATTTAAATGTGCAAAACAACGCAACATTCTGTCTGGCTGCGTAAGTAAGCCTGGCTCTGTTTTTCTCCTGCCATTATCTTCCTTCGTCTCACATTGTCACTGAATTCTGTTGCCAGTGGGAGGGTTACTGTGGAATGCACCTTAGGCGATGCGCTATTCATTTATCTACGCAAATCATTTGTAAAAATCGAGACAGATTTACACATGCATGAATTAAGACCTCAGTTTGAATTGGTTTACCTGTAAAAACGACTATTTATATGGCATCGCTGACGAAATAGTTTACAAGTCCCAAATGCGTGTTGAATAAACACAACAACATTTCAATACACAAACAAATAAGTATTTAGAAAAGAGTTAATGTAAACAAAATCCCACAAGTGTACCTACTTACTTACTGCCACCAAATGATAAAATGCTTTCGACGACAAATACAAATATCAAATACTTTTTGTGGCAATTATTTTTTACATCTTTGTGTGTCACAGTCATGATTCTCTATTTGCTTTAAAAACCAAACACATGATCGAACATCTGAAGTCTTACAGTATTGGCAGTAGTAACGAATGACAGATTCTGTGGAAAGGAAGAGAACAATACTGTACAAAACTAAGTCTATGCTAATGTTACTCTATGCGTATTTGGGTGGGCAGTGCCGTAGATAACTCACGACCTGAGATAAGGATAGATAGTGAAATGAGATCATTTTATTATTATCAATTTTTATTCGTACAATGCTAACGTTATTTCTATATTCAATAATATCACGCTTACGTCCTTACTCCAATCAACTGTAAAACATTCCAATGATACAGGAAATGTGAAGCTAATTGTTCTGCCTAAATCCGATTCCGTATGCACAAATCGTTGAGAAAGAGATTAGAGCAATATATAAACTTGATACCGATACATGTCGTTAATTTAGCACTACAATTGGATTTATTCCTATAAACTAGTTGAGTTACACTTCGATGAGTTTTGTGAAGCAAAATAGTGAGTGAAAAATATAGGGCAGGAGTTCCTAATTAAACGCTAATCTAATTAGTGGAATGGTTAATAGTTGCGATAAATGGAAAATTAAAAAGGAAATGAACTAATAACATTACGACAACGAGCCATAAAATGCAGTCTGTAAAATAGAACACCAAGTTGTAGCATTAGTGTGTGCTAATTGATAGAGAACTGAAGGCAATGTAATGCAATAACTTGACTTATTCACACGTCGAAATGATGCCAAGTGCACGAGCACAACAAAGTGCACCATACCATTACATACAAAATGAAATCGAAATCAAAATAAATAGGTAGCTGTTGATTGGCTTATCACACATCCTATCTAACAATATAGTCAACTTGCACATTTAATACGTTGCGTTACCTTAACTTCGCTATTTCATGTAACATTGTTGTGTTTGCACACTACACATTGCATTGTTTTATAGTAAAGGTGAAACAAAAATATTTATAAAAAAGCTATTTCAAGTGGCCACTAATACATTAACATATATTCTGCTGTGTCTCTGTGTTGTGGCACTTTATTCATACATCATGTCCACAAACTTGTACATACTCTGACACAGAGAGACCAATAATGTGCATACCTACTGATATTGTATGTCAGTACATATAAGTGTATGACAATAGCAGATTCAGTTATACAATAGTTACATAACTTTACTTCCTTCCCGACTAAATTCACTTCCACTTTCCCATGTTACAATTCCCACCGGAATGCATGAGGAGCACTCATCGTTAGTCACAAGCGAAAATTAATAAATCACATTCCCTATCATTTTTAACTCTTTAGCAGATATTTGCGACATGACACTTCTAAGCATTTTCAAATGCTCCTACACAAATACTACATATATAGACTTATATTATGTTTATCTATATATGTATTTACTAGATACACTTAGGTACTGATTTATAAAGTCGTAATGTATGCATGGTTCTTGCAATTATAAACTATGTTCTATCATCGAACTTGTGTCAGTTTGTGTAGGATATAATTTATTCTAGAAAAGTCACATAACTCTTTTCCATTCATTGATGCACTTAGAGAGTAAAGTACAATTGCTTTCGCAGAAGAGATTACAAAGTTAGTGTAATGAAGTATGCAGGCATCTAAACAATCCATATAATAATAATGATAGTATGTATGTAATATGTATGTACACATACCCATGCACATACTAGTAAACAAGATAGAAAAGCCCATGGAAAGGGATTCCACAGCCTTCGCCTCATTCTCATTATAACATAACTAACTAAACCAGTTGTCAGTAGGTTTGGTTAGTTGGGACTTGGATAATCATAAGAATTCATAATAATAATACTGCATATACCGATATAAGTGGCATGGCAGAATATTATTGCATAGTGGATGTGCGGGCTCCCACAATAATTACGCCACAGAATGCCAAACTACTATGAACACTTATTATTATTAAACTGCATTTCATATAATGATACGAAATATACATAATAATCACCATAGATGTATTTAACATGATATGCAAATATGTAATGCAATTTCTTCTAATAATATCCAACCATCCTACGGTTAGCGATAAATCTAAGTACAACTAGTGATGCCATGCATTCTTATATATCAACTAACCAACTGTGCCATGTCATGTAGTTACTGCCATTCATGAATACTATTATTTTTTATCCTATCTTTATAGTAAAACATTCCGAGGTAACTATCATTATATGTATACTTTGATCGATAGATAATATTATAGAAAACTGCTGTGTCAGTACCATCTCACCGATAACTGTCGTTTCTATCTATTTCTGCTTGACTTCCATTAGTATTTCATTCTTATAGAATGACAAATACCGTCTATTTAGGATTATTGGTCTATTATCACTATATAGCGAATTGTGCAAGTGTCTATATACCTACACAGTGCAATGTAATTACAATAATGGCTTTATTATGCTTAAGAACGTGCAGGCCATTTATTCATGTGCTTACTTACACATAATTGCTCCACGGATCTAAATTGTGTTTACTTACTATTTTAGCATGTACTGTTTATGAAGCTGCAAACAGTACGAAATCAAAAGTGCTCTGTTTAGTAACTAATTAGCTAAATGAGCCTATTAGAGCGTAGAGGCCTTAATTTAATTCAAGATAATTTCAAGAGCTGCTAACTATGATACCTGTAGATGTAAACTAAAAATAAACTGTAATTGCGATTAACTGAACATGCAAGTAAAAGCAAAAGCAGTATTCTTCTAATCGCCAATGTAGTTTCGCTATTTTTCATTCATCCATCCATCTCTGCTAGGAGTCTGGGGAGAAAAAGTGGTCTTTTAAATACAAAGCGTAAGAGTGTAATTTAAGATCGCCTTTATTTAGGTTTTTATCTAATACAGACCAACTTGCACCTCTGCTACTTACACTCTGCTATACTTATCCACGGTTAAAGTATCTTTTGATGTGCACAATAAACGTATATGTAGTACAACAAAGCTGTAAATATAAAGATATGCAATTCTGAAAATTTCAGGCCGGCTCCTATACTCACTTTATATCTATAATAATAAATAGTGCTTTGTGTGAGTTTGTACAGTATCGACTGTTACGTCGTAAGCTCCACTATAACTAACTTAGCTTGACTTGACTGGCTGAGTTGAGCTGACCCAATTTGATAGTGGCTAGTATACTATGATGCGAAGCCCTAATTAGGTCATACTTACTCACCACCACAACTACTAACTACCATTACCATTGCTATAGCTTGCTCACGGCTTATCGTAAGTTTTTCTGCTCTGCGTACAGAAGGCAACCAATTTGACTCAGATTCCTTTTATATCACATATAGGTAATATTTTAGGGAACGAGCTTTTGATACAAACAATTTAATACCAAGTGTATACTGAAGAGATTACCAAGTCTATGCCTGCTCCAGCATTTGCTATGCAAAGTAAGGAATAGGAAAGAATTACTTACATATCACATAAGTTTGCTACACAACGAAATTAGATGCACCGACACACACGTTGATTGTTCATAAGTAACTACTACATGGTAGTAGTAGGACTCAATTGGACATCAAGGCTTTTCTAATTATGCATGAATATGAATATTGTATCCACTTCACTTACGTTGGGCTCATATAATATAATCAGAGTGTGTATGACTCCACTTAATGAACACAACAATTTGTGTATATCCCTCACAGCTAATTACTACTTTATTCATACAATATAATATTTGTGTAGTACATAGATATTAAAATACCTAAATGTGCGAGTGGAATGAGCATAAGTCAAAACAAGTACTCTCTCGTGATACTAATTGCTCTTTTGTTTAGCTCTGGAATTTGTAAACATTTGAGCTAAATGAAGACTTTACCACACTCGCATCTCATAATTAAATATGAATGGTCGCGTAAATAAAATCTACACCAGAAAAGTCAATTGCCTGCCACTACACTTCTCATCTGCCTATGTTTGACAAAATACATAAACCTGACACATTTGTACGTAAACTATCTGATTCTGAGACTTTGAACATAAACAAGAAAAATAATCGTGAGCAGTTATTATTGGCTTTTTGACAAAAAATGCCTTACGCAACATACTCGCTGTATTCATGTATCGTCAGGGAGCTAATGTATTTGTCAAACTATCAACAAGCAAGGCTTATAGCGGATTCCCAGTCAAAGGATGGCAGTATACGATATATAAATTTAAGGCTATCTGTAGTTAGTAGTATATTCTATCAATAGTTAATTATCTGCACAGATCACTACAGACATAGTTTAAGCGAATACTAATATATCACTGACGATATATAAACCGTTTTTGTTTCCTTGCCAAATACTCATACAATATTTTATTAGTTATTCAATCCTTGATTTTATGACAATGCGACGACGGATCTCTTCTCCACAAACTCTGTGGCATCTCCTGTCGCCTTGCTTTGCCTTTACCTTTGCCTCCCTCAACGGAACAACCTAAATGGCAAAACACATAGGTAATGGAAAGGAAGCCAGATCCGTCTACCAATCCCTTCCCATTCATCCCTGAATTGAATGCATGCAAGTGTACAACGTATGAATATCTAGTTTAATTTTCTATACCTATATAAACACCTTTTAGGATGTAATAGTTAGCACAGGACCATAAGTCAAACATTTGCTACACCTATTAGTATTATTTTGTGGGCTATATGTAATATTTAGTGCATATATTAAGCATGGCATGACATACCATTACATAAATAACATATTTAAACGCGTCGCCTATTAGGATTGTTGTCTTCGTCACAGAAGTTCAGCGTAGTGTAAGAGTATGGAAGTGAACAACAGAAAACAGATGTGTTGTGTCGCTAATAGTGGTACATAATGGCTGGATAGGCCAAGAAATGTTGCAAATTGAAAGCGAAGGGGGATGTTTCATTATACTTCCCATATAGGTTGAGTATATAGATATAAGAGGCGGAGTAGATAGATATAAGAGTATAAGAATGATAAAGGATAGCATTATGAATGTTCTTATGGCATGCATAGGAATAGAGTAGTAAGTAGTGTGTAGTTTTGCCATGGTAGTCAATGTATGTCAGTAGGACAGCGAAAGTTTTAGTGATGCTCACATCACATAATCATATAAGCTCTCGTTGCGTTGCTTATGGCATAGTATGGCTTAGGCTGGCAGAGCCACAGTCAACTTAACCCAAGTCATCATCAACAACAACAGAACACGATGCATAACACAGAGCAAAGCACCATCATTATATCAAAGCGCAAACAAAACCAAAACCTTGCCTTATTTTGTCATGCTTTATGTTCACGTTACGTTCAATTGCAAACTTATTCATAAATGTGATATTACACCTTTGCGTATAGCAGCAGAGGATGTGAGCGATAAAGACGAAAACCTGCAAATGAAGACAGAGAGCAGCATGCCACATACACGAAGGTAAATTCCTACACAGAAGCACTACTTAAGTGTTTCCAATGGTAATACTTGGAAATGCGATGTATTTGTACTTGACTTAAGTGCTTAAATGCTATTCTATTTACAACTCTATCCTGCACTATAATGGTCTATATTATCCTCTTGGGACTATAAGAATAGTCACGAACTTGGAGGAGTAGTCACCGTATAAGATGTTGGCCAGGAATTATTACTATGAGACGACCTGCTTAGAATTGTGGACATTAAGATATGTATTTTGCACACCTATCCATCCATCTCTTGCATTAATTGCATTGTGAGATGAGAAGAGATTGTGCAAGTGCAGCTTAAGTTGGAATATTAAAATGTGGACATAAATCGAGGTGGGCATAAGACTCAGCGAAGCCAAAATAAATTATAGCACTGCAGAATTCGAGTATAACGTAAGAGACTACTATTATGGATGAATGGCGAATGCCAAAACGGCCATCATAGAATCCAAGAGGTAGAATTCCATTTAGCTTGTAGTATAGTAAAAAATAATAATATCCTTTCTTATCTCACATATTACTTTTCAAAGAAGTACTCTGATAGGCAGAGATAATATATTCGTACATTTACTTCTCTATAATATGTTGTCTCTAAGTATTTAAGCGGCGCATGAATAAAGTTGTCTGTCATGTCTGGCACTATAATGTTATGGATCTGTAGTAGGAAAATTCAGCCTCATTCTATCAATGTGTTGCTATATTATATCTGCTTTAATGTGTCCGTTTTGTTTTGTTCTTTCCTTTCATTTCACTTTATAAAAGTAGTATGTAGATAGATAGACTACGAATAGATTATTATGCAGTTATTACGTGTAAACGTGACGGGGTCAAGGACTAGTTCATTTGTGTACTACCAGTAAAGTATCTCGACTATTCTTCGTCATCGTATCTCTGAAATGAATGTATGCCTACCGAATATGTACCACCAGATTACATTACTATTCCCTACAGATATGCACAGCATTCATAATACCGTAAGTGAGAATAGCCAAACATGATATTGAGTAGTTACTCGAATCACTACGAAAATAATGCAGCAAGTGGAATGGAAGAGAGCCTGCCTAGGAGCAAAATCAGTTCAATTATTACAAATCTATGATACTAGACTGGATGGAATGCATACTAGTATGGCTAGCTAATTGTAGTATATACCTGTAGTAAGTTATGACTGAAATGATCTGCCCATGCTGAGGATTATCATGGATCAGATACTATGCCGAGATAAATATACACACGAATAGATCGACCGATAATGTATCCATGCACACCTCTATCTCTGCTACCCACATAATGGAGGATTACAACACACATGGTAATATTGTACTTAAAAGACGCAGGGATGGATTTGCTACTTATGCAGAAACACAGAGCACACACTGTTGAATATGGATATTGTGAACTATAATATATGGAGCTAAGTGTAGGCATTCTTTGGTTGCCTTCCGTTGTACCATTATGAGCACGTTGCAATCAAATCGGAATGACGACAGACGGAAATCACTCTGTGAACTGAATTCAATGAAAAGCACTTTCGTTCCGTTTCCATTTGGCTTCCATGTAAATAATAGAATAGTTATTAGATATTATGTTGGTAGGCTAAATAGTAACCAGGTAAGGATACAAACGAAGCAGTGCCCAACTGACTGACTGACTGACTCAATGCTATTGTTACTATAGGCGTCTCTGTCCTACACAATTCATATTATCTCTTATACAATGCAACCATTGCCTAATGTATGTTAAAGTCAAATTATGCATAGGATGCCAAACCAAACGAGACGAGCTCAACTAGTCTTCACAATCAGTTTCATTTGGATTTTGGATTACAATATGATTTATGTTAATCGTAGTAAATAGGTTCGCTGCTTACGGGCTCGCTGCAACTACATAGGAATCATAATATACGAATATCTTATTTGCACCTCTATTAGAACTATGAATATTTATTCTCTGAATAGCGACAAATATAGTATACTATAATATATAGACACAATGTAGTCATATTACTATTGCGCTGAGATGATGTCAGCCATTTACTATTTCTGTCTGTTCTGAATACTAATACTTGGTGTGTTCAGTTTCAGCCAGTAAGACTATTGTCATAGGAAAATCACGGTGAAGTAAGAGTGGTAGCAAAATAGAATTGTCATTGTAGTAACCAGATGTGCATAACAATTATCGACACTGTACACTGGTTATTTATTACATGTGGTGCATACCAATAGCTCATCTATAAACAACAATTCGCCGATAAAAATATAATTGTCAAACGGTTTCGATTGAATTCCATTCAAACCGCCACTTCCTCCTTTATCCTTATTACCATCACAGAATGCACAAGTAGAACATTTATTTCGGTATACCATTAAAAACTTTTGTTAACTATTATGCCTGTGAATTTCAACATGCTAAAACTATGTACTATATAGTAACTCACGGCTGAGCAAATTAGATGCTGCTTTTCATAAATATTCAATTGAATGTCATGCCAATGTTAGTAAGTCAGCAAATTTCTACCTCGGCTGAGCATATATTGGAATGCACAGTGTACATACAAAAGGAAGGTAAATACATTAGCGAAGTAAAATGATCAAAGTTAGGTGTCGTGACAAGATTTCATCACACCTAGTGCCTCTTCGCAAACCAAAACCAAACCACATCCGCACTTGAAAGGGAATGTATTTGTAGTAAGTCGACTAAACTCTTGAAAACTCGCGAGTTTATTATTGCTCACTGAATTGCCAACGTACATAGGAATGGAAGGAACACATGTGAATGCGGTGTGACATAAGTAAATATATTTAATGGAACATCTGTAGTTAGGTAGGTATTACTATGTCTGTGACTCTATATTCTACCTATAGCTTTTGAATGTGTCCCAACTACGTATATACTTAGTTGTGTTTGCGGTATCAAATGCGGCAACGCAGAAATTCAAGTCAATTCCATGTAAAGGTGGGTATTTATGTACATTTATTACGTGAGTATCTGCACTTACTTATCTATTTCAGTTTAGAAAAGAATGCCAGTATGGAATAGGAAATGACATGACAGTGGGACAAGTACAGTATGGATTTTGTTGGGCCATGAGGTCATCGCGATGTAAGTTGAGATAGGTGTAGCGGAAGGGCGGGTGGCATTTCCCACTAAATAAATATACTAGGGATATCCAATCACCTATAACCGACAATTCGTATACCAAAATAATTCACTCTGAGGCAATAAAAGGAGCTACAAGTATGTCCTACTACTATCTATAGCAGTAACGTATAAGAACTTGGCAAATTAACGTGACTGGGTCATGTAATGCCTACGTGCATGGTAGATAAGGACATTTAGGACGGATGTGATATAGTCGGTTAATGCCATAGTTTTGTAGGACAGAGTCAACATGAAGGAATTCGGACGGACTCTTATAAATTTCCCTTTCCGTTGGCTTGTCATGTCACCGAATGGGAAAGTAGCAAGGAAAAAGTGGATGAGTGGGTTCTGCTATGGAATTGCTTCCCTGCGCAAGCATTGCATTTCTTGTCGCTCGGGAACTTGCCATCATTTCTGTTTAGCCCACTTTTCTCCAGAAGGAAGGAATTGGGATAGTAGAGCAGGTTAGGTTCAAGTCGACAATAACAATGTCACCCACCACAATGTAGACTCACTCCGTCACACCAAGCGAAGCACTAACGCAATCTAACACTTAGTGATCTTCCTAGTATATAAATATTCTTATATACACTAAATAAATATTCTTATATACACTGAATAAATATTCGTATATACACTAAACAAATAGTACACTTGTGCATACATATCTCAAATGTCGACTCAGAGTTTTGGCTACCAAAGCTGCACACACTCGAGTTTGCCAATAATGTACTACCACACCCGGAGATAAATATCCAGGAAACACGCTGTAGCCGTATAACATATGTTATTAGCATTGTCATGTGCCAAAAGTAGAAACGAAACACTCGTCTGCACAAACACAAAAGTACAGAAAACACTGATAGAGAAAATGTCAATTAAAAGTACAATGACAAGTGAAGGAATCAGGCGTAACAGAACAAGTTGCATAAGACTTATTCAAGATGACTTTCTTTCAAGAGGATAGAAAAACTTGTGCATCCAATTTCGAAAGGCAGGAAAGATAGGGAAATGGAATCGGCAAACAACTCGACAGAAATTTCCATTACATGATGAAAGACAAGACATAGCAAGGTGTAAAACTTTTCTCTAATAGTATTCTGTACACATTTGTAAGTGAATATGTCGCTGCCTGAACATGTCTATGCTTGTATATACTATTCATTCAAGTATGTATGTATTCATTCAACTATGTATACGATATTCATTCAGCTATGTATATAGTGCACAAGATAGAAGAGAGAGCGACATTTGAACTATTCCAACTACCTACTTTCAGCACGTTTCCTCCACAGACCTCCTTCCTTCTCAAAACTAATAAGGAATTCGCTTCCATTCCAGTATACGTATGCTCATATAAGTAGAAGACATGAAAAGCGGGCGACCCGATTTCGGATGGATTCCCGTTACTACATATTTACTACTATTTATTATGTAGTTGTAGTAGTGTCTAAGTAGTATAGGTATATAAAATATAGTAGATGGATGTGGAGAGACTTATATATCGTGTCTGTCTAGTGACTGGCATATGTAGTTAGTTGTAGTGTACACAAACAGAGAACAGAAGGAAGCCGACAGTGTGTAGCAAGCCCATTACCTTGGACAAAGTCACTACTTGCTATTGTCATTCTATAGGAAATAGGATTGTAACAGTGAAATGTGTATACGGTTGCTGTATCAGTGTGAATAAATATACAGTATAGCTTATCCGGCCCGTTAACCCTTTCCTTTTCAGCCGAAGCATTTCTCCGTAGAATTGAACTAGATAGATAAGCATAGTGCTTGTATATGTGTAGTGGATGTGGATGCATATAGAAACGGTTTAGCCTTGACGCACTCAACATCAAACCGAATGAATGCAGTGCAACTGCTTTCTGGAATTTTTCCCCATCGTATCATAACGTAATGTATCCTGACTTGTCTACGTTCAGAGGCTTTGGGTACTTTCTGTTGGAAAGTGCTGGAAGGGAAACCAGCGCTTTCACCGACCTATTTATATAAGAAACACTATAAACACCGTTACCTATGAACAGATATTCTGCTGTTAGCCTATCGAATGTACTAAGAAGATGAGGAATAGGAAGAAACGGGATAGCACAAGCTGCACAAGTTATAGCAACTATCCCAGTAGATATGCCCACAGCGTATACAGTATGGCTAAGTATACAGTCCCATTAGGTATGAATGAATGTACATACTTTACACTTAGTCTACTTTACTTTCCGCCGTGCTCTCTTTACCCGCTTCCCTCCTTTCTCTCTCGTTTATTCCGGTCTCGGTCTGGGTCTAGTTCCAGTTCCAGTCCGAATGCGAATCGATCGCTCTCCTTCTGACGTCAAGGGCCCGATCCGATGTGAGTGAGTTACATAAAATAAATGCTAAGCTATTTTTGGAGCTCTCGGCTCTTTCTCGCACTAGTCACTCAACCAACTCACTCCACTTTACTATCTCTACCCATCCCGATGCATAAGGGCACATCCACATGCTCCGACAGAGGAGAAAAGCCTTCCTTCTGCCACTATGTACGTACTTTCATCTATTAAATGAGACTTGTCTTACTTTCCTTACTCCGTTTGGTTTAACTTTCCTTTGTCAAGACTTCTCCTGTCCTTCCACAACCCAAATCCTTATGCATCAACATCTTCCATCACTCTTTTTCTCAGTCCAATAGACCTACTGCCTCTACTATCATCACATACACTAGCATATACTAGCATATACCATACCATATACTATCACTACACTGCTACTTACCTTACTTATACTTCTTAGCCCACTTTGCACTCCTTCACAACTCTCACACAAATTTCTCTTTTACTTTCCCAATCTTTTTTCCTACACAAAGAGTCCCTATATACTTAGTAAGACTTTATCTCTGCTCTACTATGAAGGCTGCACGTGCCCTCACTATCCGAAAAACTCATTCCTTGTCATCTTCAAAATATATTTACACAAAGATAAAAACCCTGTGTGTGTACATAAATATATTGTAAACATTGACTGTTCTAACTTTAAACGACTATATTCGGCTTTTGTTTTTACCCATCAGACAGTGCACAAAAAACACGTGCAATTGGAATCGAATTGACTTAATGAGATTTTGTACGGCCCAAACTATATCACAATAGATTAATGATGATGATGATCCCTGTCTAATTAGATTATACAAGCCAATTACATTCACCATGAGACAATTACTGTTTAACAGGAAACCCGCTTCACTTTCGCTATAACTTCCCTTTACTCCACTATCTAGTGTGACATTGTCCTTGTGTCACTATGAAGTCTGCAAACCTCTCGGTGAAATTTCACATCCTCACTTATGCAAACATCTAGAAGCACATGTTTAAATGTGTTATGGAGATAATGCCTTCCACAACTGCTACACAATAGGTATCTATTATGTATGAATCCATAGTAAACACTGATATCTACTCCAAACTCGAAAACTCATTCATATTAGATTTAGTAGTCGTCTAGGATTCCCCATTATACTTAGTATGCATCCCATTTTAATTTAACTTTCTCATTTTACAAATACTTAGTTCTTCTGTATTTCATTTCTAGCTCAGAGAGGCAGTCAGACAGACAAGACAGCATGACAGGGAAGTTATTTGCAGTGCCCCTTGTTCTTATAATACACACGCCTTCCTTTAAGATTCTTTCCTGAATATCTTTCTGCTTCTTCGACTGCAATAGCAACTTACAGATATTTTATCTATTGTTCTGTAGATTAGTATTTTCCTTCCCATTAAATATGTTAAGCAATAAACTAAGAGACTTTCATTTCAAAATCCCAGTGAACCAAGAGAAAATTTCCTTAAACACTATCCTGGGCAGGAGCGAAAAAGAGGATTGCACCTGCCATTAATGGCATTTAACTGCCAACTTGGCCAAAATACATTCCAGACTGAAAGTGCACATAATATTCGAGTTATAAAAGATTTTACAGCTTTCGGTCGACTCAACAGATACATAGGTAACGTGTTTATAAAACACGTAATATATAAAATTCTGTTACTCAATTCTAGGATTTTCAACTGTCCTCTAAGGTAGTAATTCGAAATGAGTTTTAAGTTATTAGTAAGCAGTACCTATAGTTAGGTATACTTTGACAGTGTGAATCGACTCTCACTCGATATGTACAGGTTTCAATATGAAAATACATTAAAGGAGTCCTTGCCAGATTTTGGTTTTGTTAGGTCTGGTTGGTTCTCGCCCGTTTATTTAAGGACAGGAAGGGTGTTTCCATTCCATTTAGTGTCATTCGAAAACATTTACTCAACTCTACTATTAACTCATCGTTATATCCCTCGACGTATTAGAGTAGTAGGAAACCCACTACATACACTTACTCTATACAAATTCTCTCAACTCCACACATTCACATAACGTTAGATTCACATTACGTCGTCGTCGCGTTCGTCCTCGCATTTAACTTGCATTACGTATATACGCAACTAAAATACCTGGAAGACGACTTTTTACGATATTATTTGCCATTTTATTTTCATTTCATGAGTCCCCAGACACAAGTCTGTGTTTTCAACAGCTTTCTTAAACTTTATGATCTTTGCACTTTAGTTCTGGCTGCTTTTCTATCTAAATAATACTCACGCTACTATTCCTTGTCTGGGCTTCTTCTGCAAAGAATAGCCTCCCTAATCCAGATATTTATCTAACTACACTTGCTATTGACATTACATTCACTCAGCTCTACTACTTGCAGACATTATCTATGGCACTCAAATTAATATCACACCACTCGACATCACTATGTGTTAAGAAATTCTTAAAACTAGTAACAATAATTTATGTACCATTTTTTAAATAGTACAGCAATAATGAGATAATTCGGAATAAAAAGTAATTTATTAAGGAAAATTTGTATTCAATTGCCATGGTCCTCATTTTATGCTTATTAAAATATCTGGTTATATATTTGGTCTAAATAGAATCAATTGGAGTGAATGAATGTGATATGAAATACCAAGTGAGCATATAATATATGGAGGAAATTACCGAAAGGAAGAATATGTAACAGCAGCTTGGTATTTATTTTATCGCTTCCTTTTCCTCATTTTCCTCTCATTCAATAGAATGGAGTTTGCTCTATTCCTAATTGCTGTGAAGTTTTGTTGGCGTTTTCTGCCCGTTATGCACATAGAGGTATATCCCACAAATGTTTATGCCATAATATGACATTCTCCATTTATCTATACGTGCCTACATACATGCACTGATGAAATGCATTCACTTTTATGTGCAGATTAAATAGGACTAGCTTCCAATGGGATACCTAACAAGGTGGGGATACCTGACGATGATACATACTACACATGCAGTTTCAATGTTGAACTATTCATACTGTTTCTCACCCACCAAAACGAGGAGCAGTCAAGTCAATTTCAAAATTGGGAAAGAAACCACAAAAACAGGACATTGAAAAAAACTTTAGCACCTTCGTCCAATTTACTACAAAAATTCTTTATAGGGTATAAACCAAAAGATAGTAAATGTATAGTGCCCTAGTATGGGAATGCCGTCGAGCCAGGCAGAGCAGCCATTCATCCCAAATACAAAACACCGATTATGTATTCTTACGATGTGATGGGAAGTTACAAGGAACCTGAGATACGTATTTGAACTGCGGGCCAACAGTGCACTTGACTCTTTTATGTTCTTCTATCTTTAGTCATGGAGTGAGAGAGGAAAAAATATAAATCTAGGCGAATGCAGGAAATTGTGTAATATTAGGTGCTGGCCTTAAGTATTACTTAGTAGGAATATTACATTACTAATCCATCCTATAGTAAATAGATATATCCTTCTACTATTCTTGTTTCTATTTCCTTACGACCTATTTACCTATAGGAGGCTACTACAATGAATTGCTTTACTTCATCTCAAAGTACCTATCCAGGTTGCTGTGCAGGAACACGGGTGGAGATAGCCGCCTTCCCTTTTACGGACTTGCTTTTAGGTTGTCAGAAAACTAAAAAAATCCGGTGCGCGACACAAAACGACAAAGTGGACAACAGGGATCCTACAATCCTGTTAAAAAGAACCATAGAGTGAGAGAAAAGAAAAAAAGAAACGGGTCTCATCTTGAGATAAGAGATGCTACTACTACTGTCCCTACTCTGCAATAAAAATAAATATTATATAGAATGTACCTGTAAGCAACCTTCGTAAATATTTGTTGATATATATGAAGTACCTTAAGACGAAGAACCGTTAGACACATTAACTACCTTCCAAAGAACTTGACAAAGTTACAAATGCCACAATGAGTAGAATAGAATTCCATGTCACTAACTAAGTGCTCGTAGATTCAAACAAAGTCTCATCCATCCCTACAGGAACAGGTACAACTGGCACTCTTAACCTCTTAAGTAAGTGGACATACACATATATTATTGTGCAGCATCTATACTAATCTGGAAGGCACTACAAATACATATATAGGAAATGTTCGAGTTTTCAGACAGATCCTTTCGGGGTCTTTGCCTTTTCTTCTTCGGTCTTACCTAGGAAGGAAGTCCAATTCTCTACTACTGCATTGGAAATGGAACACAACGCACCTGTCCCACTAAACTTTCAGTTTGGGTTATGTCATGCCCTTCGGATTATCATCTCTTTCCTTACATTACATTACCATAATATATGTAAGTGCTTGTAATAACGCAAGTAACCAAAGGACTCGGTTTGTTTTTCCTAACCCAAATTCTTATGCATTGTCAGAAGTCAGATTTCCTATTTAAATTATAATATCAGCATAGGGACACAGTTGAAGTAATAACAAGGGTTACGATGATCTACTACAAATCTAGCGCTTAGTCTACGTTTGACCTTTCAATTTGTAGTACTAGAGATGGCAAAGTTGTGTCTAATGAAGGGCGAAGGGTGCACTTTGTTAGAATTTAGTAAATGTCCTTAACCAGACTAGGCCAAAAGTGTAGCAAGTACAATGTTATGCAAAGAAAACAAGGAACAGGTTGTCGTTTTCTTATCCTGACTAGAGTTACATATTTTGTAAACTAAGTAGTAAATATAATCCCGAAGGGGTTCCTAAGACTCGTAGTAAGGAACTGATGGAATCATATAGCACGTCTTCCGATCTTCATCTACAGGGACACTGCCCTAGAAAACAAGGACGAGGAAGTCTTCTACTTTTAAATGTAACTGGTTGTTCTACTATATTGATGCACACTATGAGATAATGAGATAAATGCCTACAAAGCCTATCTTTTGAAAGAGTCGAAAACAAAATCCTAAACTTGGACTATAGAGAGGCTGAATTGACTAAAAATGGAAGCTACCGAAGAGAAGCCTTCTAATTATCATCTTGGAGCCTTCTCAAATTGGTAGTCTGTTTGTGAGCAACCCTACTCATTCCCAGTCAGAATAACAAAATGCAAATAGATACATCGTTTAGAAACAGAAACATGAATTTGGTAGCTTGCTACAATTACTGGGTTCTAATATATCTCCATAAATACTTTATTTTTGTTACGTCCTTCCCAGAAGCTAAACTGTGCAGACGAGACTGAAAATTGTCAGCTATAAACTTAGGTCTTAGTATTATACATTTACACACTTGATGAGTAAACACAAGACAAGCTTCTTACTGAAAGGAAATCTGAGAGTAAGTAAGGACTACAATAAGGTGGCTATTGTACACAATAATAAGTAAGGAGGTAGTTAGGCTTGGATGCAGGAGACGGACAAACCTAATAATTACTCTAAGCAGCACATTGCTACTGTTCCAAAAGCCAAATTAGCTCAGAATGAATCCTTTTCATGAGTTAAAATGTTGAAAATATACCTTTCCCCTATTAAGTGCTACGCATCTATATTCCTAGTGGATGTTGTGCACTGTAGTGTTGCTGCACTTAATTGCCTATTGTTATTGTTCCTTCGTCAGTAAGAATTTCTGAGCTGCATGGTTGCTCCCGCAAGAAACCCATCACTGCTTGTCTCTGTCTTGGCTTTAAATGTTATTTATATAATAATGCTCTTAGCGTCGAGAGAGACTTGAATAAAATAGTGTCGACTTGGGCCTTTAAGGGATTACTTTTGTTGTCCTCTGCCAAGTTATTAATATTAAAATCAAAGGCGTGAAAATTATAATGCTCCAAAGTAGTTCAAAGATAAGAACGAAGGATGTTTTGATTCAATGCTATTGGTAAATGTGTAAAATACAACGCAAGGTCCATCCAAAATAAATACACTCAGGTTATCCCGTCACGTGGATAGGATAAAGATAACTATTTTGTGTGTAGTGTGTAATAATATTATATTAGTAAGGCAGTGAAGGCCAAGTGCGTAAACGAGAAAGTGTCAAACTTTGTTTTGTTTAGCTGTCTTATCTGGTAACGCAACGAGTATTTATGGTGTAGTTATTACTGATGCAGTAAATAACATAACATAGGATGTTAAATGTTAATTTACAAGAATTTCCCTCGTTTTGCTCTCATTCCTTACACTTGCCTTCTTTTCGTTTAGCCTAATTTTTTAACCAAGTGAACTATCTGAGGTTTTTCTAAGTTTCAATTTAAGTCATCTCACATGTAGTTTGCTGATAAGACGCGAGTTGCTCGGGAGGTCGGCTACATGCCCAAAATCCTATTTAGTGTGTCTATAGCTCAGAATTCAAAACGCTGCTGTAGCAAAGAAGAGATTGATGATCCTCTTTTCCATTACCTTGACTTTGATTTCAGCATTGAGGAAAAAAGTCTTTTAAACATCAAAATTGCTCCTGCCACTGGTATACTTATATATTTAGCATCACTGCACTGCACTTACTATAATCGTAGACTGCCAAACAGAAAACCAATCAATAGAGAAGAATCAATCACCACAGCAGTGTTTGCCTTCGAATAAAAACGCCTTTCCTTTTATATAAAAGAGTGAGTATGAAGACTGGAATTCCTGTATCTTTTCTGTGTGGGAAGCCTCTAGATAGCTTAGTGAAATATTTCTTGTCTTTTCAACTCTCTGTGCTATTTGACTGATCATCCTTGACAGAATCACTCTCGGAACAAATCAAATCAAATGGAGACGTGAGTGACGACCGAATAGATACTGTGTAGTAGGTACACTGAAGACTATAGCTACTACATATTCTGTACTAATCTTATACTATTCGAGTATACTAATCTTGTTCGTCTACCGTTTTCCTCCCAATAGACACGACGACATGTTGTAAAACGTTACATTTAGTTTCACAACTTAGATAATTGCACTATAACGTCAAGTGCATATATTTGAGCTCGTTTAGTCAATGTTTTCTGCTTAGTTGGATGTAATAGAATTTCTTCGGAGACAGCTCCACAACCCAAACCAAGCCAGACGAAACCAAATTAATTCTAAATAGGTAATGCATCATTTAAAATGCAAAGGAAGATGATCCAGAAAAGAAAACAGAGGATGAGTTGCAAAATGTCAGTTTGAAATAGTTACGAAAAATATGGTTTCTCTAAACTGTTTCTGACTAACCTACATACGAGACATGGGGACTCTCACATCATGCCCCGTTTGGTTTGCCCATAAACTGCATTTGAAAATAAAGTACATAACTGTCTAGCACAGTCATTGGATATACTGTAGATACCTATAATAGTTGTTAGAAAGAGAAACGCCAATGTCAATGTCTCACTCGTTCTCATATCAAAAGCGTTTGACAATAAAACGGGATAACCTTAGCCACCAACGAACATCACATCCTAATAAAGGAAACCAAATTGGATGCTTAATACCGAGCATATTGAGCCAATAAAGAACTAGTATGCATGCATTACGTCATTAAAGATTACTGCATGTACTTTGCTAATGTACTCCAGCTCTGGTCTGGACACTTAAATACACTCCGTATACAAAACTACTTTGTGAAGCTTTTTATTATTCCCTCATGTCCTTTATAGAAGACCGAAGTATGAAAATGAAAACACAGCTTGATGGCCAGATACATAAATACTTGTATACTTTTATGAGTTGACTACCACTATGGGCAATTCATTCGTATTCACTATCTCTGCCTGGCTTAGTAAGTACGTATGTACAGTAGTTAGTTGGATAGGAAGGAAGGAAGGATTGAATTGAGTGACTAACTCCGTTATGTGCCCGGACACAACAGAATGACATGACAGCAGCTGCTTTGATCCCGACTTATGCATTATCTGAATGAATATATCCCTATGACTTTGCTAATGCTGTACATTCTTATATAACCAGCTCAAACGAAACATGTTACATTCGACACATGGCTCGTCTGTGTAATTCCTAATCGGTTTGGTTCCTAATCTATTGATTTTTGAGGAATAGTAGGAACACATCTACTTATAAATATGGGTTTTGTTACTTCGTTAGATGTACAACTGGCATTTTGATATTTGCCCTCAGTTGGCTCGGCTTAACTTGATCTCCCTTGCCATCTCTGACTCGTCCACTGGCAGATCATTTCATTTCCACTGCCATAAACCTTTATTTCCGACACAACTACTTAGCTTACACTACAGATACATTAATTTAATGCAAGGATAGCACTAATGACGTCTCTTGCTCTGCATATCCTACTGTTTAGAGAAGATCTCTCTGCTATGATGATTATTCTGAATAATATCATTGTATCAGTAGCTGTACAAATAACACCAGAGACGTATTTATGTATGTACATAGGGATATCTAATATAATACGTGTCTGTGTCACATTCCCTACATGATAACATGACGTGATCCGAAAAAATGGAATAAAATAAAGTCTCGTGCTGGTATTGCGTGCAGCAGAATTCCCTCCCGGACTGCCTTCTGTTATGTCCCAGCCTCTCCCACTCTCCCTGCTCCAATATCCGTTTAATGAATGGCATTCCTCGCTTTGTCTGATTTTCATACATTACTATGCCCCATGCCAATATGCAGCAATAAGCACATTAACCATCCCTACACACTTTCTACAAAAAGAAGACGACGATGGAGCTATGCAGCAACCGGGCGTGTGTTACTTCTGATTGTCTCTCTCGTCAACCCACGTCACGTAACTATCATTTCAGTTTTTCCGGGTTTCTCTCCCCTTATCTATATTTCTGTGTGTGCGAAGGACCACTGTCAGCCTGCTCCCTTCCCAATCAAATATTAATAACCTTTATATATAACTACTACGACACCCCGATCCAAAACCGGAAATATTAGCTGCAAAACCACAGAGCCGAGCTGGGGAAGGAGGAAAGGGTTAAGTTAACGACATATAGACTAAGTATATACTTTCATAACATTAGCACGAACCCATTCCAGTGATAGCAGCAGTGACCGACAAACAAATAAGTACAACGTATTTATTGTTGGTACCTACATATACTTACATATAGATATGCACGAGTGACTATTGAATAGCTGGCGAATAAGGTGACAAAACTGAAACCATATATTTATTGAATTCTTTCGTATTGACCACAGTGTAAACTATTTACTAGACATCATCTTTAGACACAATATCACGTAAACGTCCATTTAGTAGGTAGGTATAACAAATAGCAGACAGAGCATAGCAATAGGAAACTGTCTTCACGAAGTGCAGTCCAGAAGTATATGTATAGAGTTGGCTGATGCAGACTAGTATGTGATAATAATTTCGCATGTTGTTTGAATGCCGGTGGAATAAATAAGCTAAGGCCGGCGAACAATAAGAGCGAGAGTGACACAGTGTTCTCATTTTAGCAACAGAAAGGGATATTGGAGTATAGCATGCTCTATATGGTCTATATTTATAACATTCTGTAGTAGAATAAATTCAGTGGTGTCGAGATATGAGTGTAGTAAGCAGTAGGCTATGATTTCTGACAATCAGTCATTCCGTTGTTGCCTGCCTTGAAATGAATTGCATATCCGTGTACCTATACGACTACAAACGATCCACACAGAGTGGATTATATTAGTAAAAGAGACGGAAAGAGCGAGACACGTGTATATACATGCAAATAGGAAATGCGGAAAGTGGAGTATAAAAAGGTAAATGTGGATTGTTGGGTGTGGAAGGAGCCGGGTGCTTTCATTTCATCCGCTAATGGCAAATTACCCGGTTTTGAGGTTTTCCATTTGAAAGGGATAGTGTGGCAGTAGATGAGAACAATGTGGAAGTCGGAATGTCGGTGTGCTCTAGGCTAATGTAATTCACGGTAATGAAATGAGGCGGCCTGAATGGAAATGGGTTGCATTGCATTAGATTATGGCGTGTCGCAGTCCACGGCAAATGCCTTAACTCCACTTGGATCTAGTAGTACTATTGTAGTAGTAGTAGTAGTGGTGAGTGGGGTGCTAGTAAACGACCAGCAGAAATGGGAGCAAACGAGTCAATGAGCAAAACAGACCAGGAAGGTTATTAGGTAACGAAACTAAGACAAGTCGACGAGTCACTAAAGCCAAGGCAAAGGTAATCGCTGTTACGACCACTTGGACTGACTCAGTGAGCACAATACCCAATACACTCCTATACTATATCCTAATTCTATTTCCTACAATATTTATACATATAGACATAGTAGTAGCTACTTAATCCTAATAAATATGCACTTGAGTGCTTTCATGAATATTACACTCGGACTTGCTCAACTCAAGCAATTCTTGTATCTACGGGCAATAATATTATTTTCAGTCCACTAATGAGCTGAACGACCCAGAGACGTGAGGAACGCTTACAAATCTCTCTTATCAACGAGTCCACCCACTACCCGACAGGACACTCCGAGTTGACCTCAAACTATCAAACGGGGTTCCCCGATTTCCTACTCACCTACTGCCAATACTAAGTGGAAAAACAATAACTCTGTTCCCATTTGAAGACTCAGGCAGGATTGGGCTAAGGAGGAGTGCATGAATATTGGAAGATCTACTCGTCATGGGGAGGAGGAACTGAGGATATACAACTTTGTCAGAATATGTTTCCCTGTTACTTACCTACTTTGGCTAAGTAAATAATAAAAGGGTTTACATGCCTGCTCTACATTTTTGAACTGGAGCTGTGCACTTGACTATAGCTCTACTTACACCAATATACCTACAACTAGGCTACTCTGAAGACATCAATATTCTATTAGACAGACCCATCACTCCAGTCAATCCAATTTCCTTTCCCTTACGTAATGTCTACTCCGTAAATAGATACCAGAAATATTTTCACTTTTTAGCATGGGAAGGACGCCTTCCAATTAGCAAATAACACGGGAAATGTTTATTTATTGGCAAAGCAATGATGGAGATACAAGTAGACACTCTCATATATTATTAGTTGGTTGATGGAGTATTATACTTGGTTGGTGTTCTCTGGACAGAGCAGACCAGGATGAGTAAACAGGCGATCACGCAAGAATTTAATTGTTTACGAAACGAGGATTATCTTACGTCCCTGACTATGTAGACGATATCCTACCAAATATTCTTTGTAGCCACGTTCCTCTATTGAGTCCACCGCTGGTAAATTATTAGACGCAGATGAAAATGACTTGACGGATTGAATTGAACTCTACTGCTAACAAAAGGATTGCTCTAGTTCGTGTCTAGACGAACAGAGTCGGATTTCATCCTTCGAGATTCCTCTAACATCTCACGGCTCACTCTTAGCCAGGCTGAATTCAATTTTTCTCTTGCGTACCAGAGAGCTTTTGAGTATTTCGAAACCGAAAGGAAAACACTGATTGGGAAAGGACAGGATGAATTAGCAATGCATACATAAATACCTAAATGCTCTTTTCCCTCTCGATTCTAGAAAAACTCTGAAATTATTGCAGCTACTGCCTTGTAAACATTATTATACAGCTTGGTAGTATTACCAAGTAGTACCAACCAAGCCAATATCATATTAATACTATTTTCAAGAGATGTTCGTAGTCCATTTGAATGAATCAAGTCGAAGGACATTGCACACTACCTGAATAATTTCATTCGTTTCGCTTCTATCGGATGAAGATAGATTTTTTGAATTTTAGCGTGTTTTCCTTCAAAAAAATATATCTCGCCTGCCTCAAGAGATTGTGTTTACTTAAACATTCAGCAGAATTAAAACATTAGTTTCTGTAAAAGGAAAGGTTGTTTTTTATTTCCTTTTTTCTCTGTGTGCTACGGTTTGGTTGGCCTTCAATTTTGAAATATGCATAGCTAAATATATAAATCTTCATGCGTCTTCCTTCCGTGAAATAATTGTACAGAAATAATGGATATGCTTGTAAATTTATTGCTGAGCATTAGTGATTGTTTAAAAAAAATCCTAAGAATATTTATAATTCGCTAAAGTGTTTAAATCTGTAAGTACCTATTTAATTGAGTTTAATATTCATTGCCCAATGGATGCTGTATCGGTTGTAGTCTATTTATCACGAGAGTTACTCTTGAAATGAAAAGAAAGGGAATGGGATGCCAAACATTGTGAATGAACGTTTGCAAATGAATAGATTTATGTTAAATGGCGAAAGAATAGGAAATTCAGGATAATAATGTTATTACATTAGAGATTCTTAAATTGTTATTAGAAAAAGTAAATTACACAGTTTACGATTAGTGTAAATGCATTTTTGAAAAGGTTTATCGAAATATGAGCATTGGAGTAAACGAAAATGTTATGGTTTGGCTCTTCCGTCGTGGTTTTGATTTCATTTGATTTGATTTCAATTTATCTCTAGTGCAATATTAAATACTATGGCGAGATAGTACAAGGAAAGAGTGAAACCAGTGAATGGTAAAGTTTAAGAACAGAAGCTAAGTGAACAGGTAGCACGGTGTGGTATGGTAATAATGAAATGAGTAAGCAGGTCACCCCATTTTCCTATATATAGGTAGGTGAAGAGTGAAGTGAATTATATATTACTACAGATACAAGTCAACTGAAGCCAAAGTGAAGCCAAAGTGAAGCAAGTCAAGAAAAGTCAAAACAAGGCAAGAGTCAAGTTAAAGTTGAATGCAATGCAGCACAATTAATAAAAGAAGAGACAGACAGGCAGGACAAAACAGAGTAGAGCACAATGAACATATATGTAGACACATGTGCATGTGTACCTAATCTCCTTATAATGGCAGACTTAGGGACAGGTATACCTTATCTGAGTTCTTTCCTTATACAATTCAATGGCATTTAAGGTAGAAATAATAATACAGCGAACTGGACTTATAGATTTATATATTGGTATACTGGTGTTCAATTAAAAGAGACGGTAGGTACAAGAGAAGCATTCCTATGCACTTATACATGTGTGGGTTCCTCTTTTCGATTTCTGACCACGAGAGTGAGACCATAATTAATAATAAACTGTAACAACGTCAGAGCCAACGAAGCTGATCCAAAACTCTATCTATAGGCAATAAAATTATTTCTCTGAGTTTCTTCTTCTCTTCCTACTTAGTGACTACGAGCATTAAAGATTGTGCACAATGCTTGTAACTTGTAAGTAGGTATTTATAGCTGTAGAAACTATTTATAACTGGTAGCATAGAAGAAGTGCATAAAAAGGATTTCATTAATAACTCTTGACTTGCAACAGAGCAGATATCTCGAATATTGATAATGTGGAGTGAGTTGGTGAGAGAACTGAAAACGAAGTTTTAAAGAAATCGCATATTGACTAGGGTACACGGCAGTAAAACTCTGAAACAAGAGAAGAATGCATTTCTAATCTGCTATCTAATAGAGTAATAATAACAATGCTCTTTAAATATTAGTCTCTCACTCTTTCAACTCCATTCTGTGCAGTTTATTTTAAAATGTAAGTGTTGTAAGTATGTGGGAATGAGGAATAATTCCAAAAGATCTCGAGTCAAGTGAAGCCAAAAGCTAGCCAAGCTCAACGTGAAAACTAGACCAAGTTCAACATTAGAAATGCTCTGTTCTCTTCGTAGTTAGAGTTGCTATTTATATGTTTATAATATCTCCACTTACATTGCCCGTCCACCTATCCATCTCTATCTAAGCAGTGCGTGTGATTTGACTCGACTATATAGAATTAACTCCTGAGCATGAGTAGACTACATACAGGTAGATTATATTAACAAACCACAGAGTAAGTGTGATCTTGTACACACCAGATATAATCAATAGTACCTGGTAGTAGAACATAATATATACTTTAATACACAGAAAAATCAAGTAAGCAAAAGTTAAATGTTTTCGTCTCTATCATAATAATATTGCTATGTGGATGGGCCAAGAGGAGAGGAAACGAGCGAACGAAGCGAATCCATGTAGTCATCATCTTCTTCATCGTCAGCACTCTAGCATGCCTCAGACATCCTCGATACTCCTTATTTATATACTTGTATATATATGCCCCTATATAGACGTATATATAAATACTTAGCCACTACTGATATAACCCAAGTCAGTTTCTCATCCTTTTAGTAGGATTTAAAGTGAAACAAAGTTTTGTTGAATTTCTTTGGTGTAGCTCAAGATTCGTTGCGTGACGGCGACTTGCAAAGTCAAAGTCAAATGCCAGAAAGTAAAATAAGAATCTTGGTATAGCTGAGATATCGGCTGTAATATAATGAGTGTGCATAAGTATTTATATATTATGTGCAGGTATATGTAAATATTAGCTCTTCTTCTGAGTCTGTACAATGCAATCAGAGTCACTGTAGTGTAACCTATGCACTGCAGTAAGGAACACGGACTAATGTACAGAGAGATAAGAGAGTAAGTAATATAATCTAACTCGATCCAATCTCTAATCCATTCCACCTGCACTTTCCGTTGAAGACAAGTCATCTTCACTACAATTACATACAATTAGTTGGTTTTGGATTCCTATTCTAGCTATTTCACTCGAGTTAATATAATATAACGACTCGCTCGGGTGTGAGTGGATATATGTATAAAGGTGTATAGAGCTAAGAATAAAGATGTATAGAGCTAAGAATAAAAATGTACTATAAGTAAGTAGGTAGCTATGACTAAGGTAATAATATTATTAGAATTACAGTCAAGGTAGTAGTTAGAGTTTAAAAATTGGCTTCCTTTCCACTAGCTGCTTCCCTTTCGTTCGCAATGCTCTGTTTTGTTTTCGTTTCCACAACTCTGCGGCTGATA
Source organism: Tomocerus maximus (assembly GCA_019776445.1). Taxonomy (NCBI): domain Eukaryota; kingdom Metazoa; phylum Arthropoda; class Collembola; order Entomobryomorpha; family Tomoceridae; genus Tomocerus; species Tomocerus maximus. Next base: position 86,003 of record JABASH010000003.1, read on the forward strand.
ATGATAATAATGACGAAGGTGGGATGAAGAAGCTCACTCACTGCACTGACTCACTCAAAACCAACTCATTGAATTCATGTCACACACAGAAATTGAATTGGATGATGTCTTGTGATCTGATGTGAGACTGTGTCTTACTCTTTGGCTAACTAGCTTACTTACTTACGTAGCAGTCTGCATTATTATAGATAGAATTGTGGATCCACTCTAGTAAATCCATTTCACTGTTACTCATAAATACTTGGCTACATGTTTGTCTCGTTATCCTCCATTATGACTTGTCTTGAGCCTGTACAATGCATAGAGTACAGACAAAACGGTTAAACTGCTGTGATTTCCTTTTCCTCATCTTGGAGAAGCTCTACTTATATCCTTAATACATACATTAGACGCTCTACGCACAAACAACACTCTTCTCTCTTTGGCAGAGTCTTCCAAACACTTTTATAATACTCTCTCTTTCACATCTCAAACAATGAGATTAAGAGGAACAGCACTTGATCTCTATTCATATACAAATACTAGGTATCTCACACACATCATAACACTCATACTCCCAGCACAGCCAACCGCAATTTTAACTACTTGCCATTACAAACACTAATAATATCTAATAGAAACGTCTCGTTTCGTTAGGCTAAATAAAGAAAACTAAAGCACAACGAGATGATGATGAGACAGAAACAGAAACCAAACTTTTATTCGCCCTTATCTTCATCCTTTGTACATAAATATACTTTTCTGAGCATTGCATTTCTCCATATTAACCAAATTAAGATAAGGAATTCCTCAACGTACGCTTCTGACATTGACAAATGCAGCCCATCCTATGCACAGCCTTATTACTTATCAAAATTCATATAGTGCACTGGCTATGTCTTTTTTCAGCTCTTAAGCTCATACAATTAATTTGGACCACCAGCACCCAATTTGCATTATTTGACCTTTCCTTAAAAATAATAAACTACCTAATTATAATTTTTATCCTTTGCACAACAGAGCACTTGGCTACTTATGTAGACTTACGTTACGTTCGTTTATTAAGACAAACAAAGTTAGTAAATAGCCTTCAATGAACAGGCGACAAGAGTTGACATGTTTACGAATATTATAACTATTAGTTGAGCTGAGTAATTAGGAGAATTAGGTTGTTAATTACAACTGGAATATTGTGCTACTACACGTACCTTAAGAGATTCTATACTTGACAATGTCATATAAAGGCAATTACTTATGTATGTAAATTTAATGGTTTAAGATGGTTTAAGTACTAAGTATAGATAGCTGAGAATTTCCAAGAATTTCGAAAACGGGGAAATTATATCCTAAGTGAGAAGATGCACATTGCACATAGATTGGTTATCTAGCAGATATGCATTTCTAACACATTTTTCCTTGATAAGTAGTGTGTGACGATTGGTAGGACACTTAAGTATGTGTTGGCGAATGTGCAATGGAGACGAAGAGTATTCTACGAAGTCGAGACATATTATTGAGATTGACTTACGGTATCTCTTCATGAGAGACTTTTTGTACGCTTTAGGGTTGATGCCAAGATCAATAGGTTGTCCATCGGAGTCATCCGAGTCCTGGGGACTGCTGCTGTCCCTTTCGTAGTCCCGCGGATCAAAAATGTATCCGGGGTAAGCAGCCCTCGACATGATGACGGCAGCGGCGGCGGCAGCAGCCGACTCGGCCGACTGACAATGGGAGGAAAAGGAATTTTTCAAGGAATTCGCGGATCCCGCAGACACCGGACGACGATGTCCGTTCTGCTGCAGCTGAGACGGTTGGCGCTTTGAGTAGCAACTCAAGTCCAAAGGAGCATTGGCTCCGTCATCTGTCTCCTGCCCGTCCTCATCCTCCATGTCCAAATTATGATGATGGTGATTTCTTGGCGGCGGGGGTGGCGGGGCGGGAGAGGAGTTATTGTCTCGAGAGATGCTGAGATCTGTCGGAGTGGGGGAGGAGGAATGGCTGTGGCGATGATGATGGTAGTGGTGGTGGTGGCGGGAGTGGACGTCCGAGTGGCTGGACGGGGAGGAGGACATCGAGGAGGAAGAGGAGGCGGAGGACGACATGTGGGGCCCGATTGTCAGAGACAGAGGCGAAGAGGAGTTGCGGCGGTGAGACAAATGCTCCCTGCTCGAGTGCAGAGAGTGCGTTTTGAGATTCGTCGCTTCGTTGCTGTTTGAGTCGAGTTCCATTTTCATGTCCGACTCTTGCTCAGATGAGACACTTTGTCCATTATTTAGATTCCCTCCCATAGTAATATTATACTCAGAGTGACAACTCAGACAAACATTTAAACAAATCCGGAATCTTAGTGCAGATGCAGGGAGAAAAACCTGCTGGCTTCACACCGTAGATCTACTAGACACATTTTCAACCACAGTCCCAGAAAAGAGACACAGACTCAATGAGAAATGCACACAAACAATTCGCTCAATGAAAACAAATCCTTCGGAAATTCTTTAGGGAAACTAAAGCACACTGTGTGAAATCCAACTGATGTCTCCAGTCAAATCAAAATTCAACCAACGAACAAGTCTTAGAACTCTTCCTCAAGGAATATCACTAAGAGTGCCTTTTTGTAATTGTGCAGTATTGCATACACGTATAGAGAAAGAACACGAAATATCAGAGCACGTCTATGTACCTAGCTATAGATGAGACAAGAATGGTTTTTCTCAATGGAAATACCAAACACACTTTGAGAAAATCTTGGATTAAGCAAGTAGGCTCAAGTCAACTGAAATAATCCTATTGACAAATCAATGGTTGATCAATCAATTAATTCCCAGTGAACAACAAAATGGTTTTTTATTCCACAGCTATTATCTCAAAATTGCACTTTTTCGTCTACAAATCCACTCCACTCACGAAAGAACAAAATTTTGAGAAAATAAAATTGTCACGGCGTAAAGGTACACCGGGTTTTCACTTTCCAATCAGTGGCAGGTTTTTTTAAAATTGGAAGTCAACGTTAATAAGTCAGGTCAGTCAAGTCGATGATGAAAAGCAATCAATGGTTTTTGTTTGGCCTGACTCAGGTGTGCAGAATAGAACTCTCACAGGGCACAATCTACACACACGATGATTCAACGACAAAGATTCACAAAAGTGAGGAGACGAATGGCATGAACGTGCTCTCAGACCGATCGGAGAATCTCAACTGAGAGCGAAATGCATAGAATTCTGTCAGGGTGGTTTGGCTAGGTCTGGTTGGTCGGTAGGTTGGTTGGTAGGTCGCTCAGTCACTCAGCCACTGTGTATTCTCACTCTATATCCACTACTCGACTTACTACTCAGCTTACTTAACAGTGCACTAACCAAAGTCAGTATAGTCGAAGAATATTCAGTATATGTGTGCAACTCCTTTTTACACTGTTGGGATGGCCCAACTCTATTTACTACGACTACTACTACTAAGTGTGTACATACATATAGCATACATTTAAGTGTGTACATACATATAGCATACATTTAAGTGTATACAAACATATACACTATTTATATATAAGATCCTAATACTCAGTCAGGATATTACGTTACACACTCTGCTAAGTAAGTGTAGTACATACAAAGTAGAATGCATGTAGCTCTAACTACGTCAGTTACGTTTACGTTAATCGTACACACAACTTATATGCATGTATCTATCATTTATAGTAAATTCATAGTAACGAGTTATACTTACTTCCCTTGCTGTGTGTCTGTGTGTGATGGACTAGTATACCTCAGCATTAGCATACATACATTATTATTATTACTTACTATTTGCAATCCCAACTTAAAGGAAGCCATGTAGTTAGCACTCTTGTGTTCAGTCTGTGTGGGACTCTACCTACTATATATTATAAGCAAGTAGTGGTATTAGCTATTGCAACTTTTTTGCAAACTTGTCGACTACCTACAGACAATACAAACTTACTTTTCATATTATTGCATGTTACATTATACACTGTAAATTGGACTCCTTGCTTATCTTAAACTCAGAGCTAGGTTTATTACGAATAATAATGTGTTGTGTATAGTATCTTATATATTACAATATAGTAATAGTATGCATTGCATTGACTTTGGCTTTACATTTGCCACTTCGATTCGCTTGCCGCTTGGCATGATTTGCCTTATCTTTAACTTCACTTTAGTAGTACTTTAAGTAGTTGACGTTGCGTTCGGTTGCGTTATGTTGGGGAAATAGGAACACAGACACTCACACAGACGAGACCCACTGACTCATATCATTTCACTACCACACAACCGCTCCTCTACTGTTGCAATGCCATAAATAAATATACTTTGTACCTACTACAGGCAATATCAACGTTACTATTTCAGCCCAAGTGTCATCTAACATATTGTTCAGATTTATATTAACTCATCTTTATTACTAACCCACATCTATTCTAGTACAACTTCATTCTTTTGCATATTAATCACACAATTCTGCAATACCAACAAATTTCATTATGATGATCCTATCCAAACTTTTCCACCATCCTAATTGCTACCTTTTATTTGCACAATTTACATCCGTATAGTGGTTAGTGTAAGTGATAACGTTCAAGAATTTACCCAATTTACTTGACCAAATTTATGCGATTTAAAAGTCTAAATATCTAGAACAAATTTAATAGAAACGTTCAATAAAAGTATGTCTGGGCAGAGTAGTTATATTGTCATTTCATGAAATTTCATGAATTAGGAGTGTACATATGTCCTGTGCCTTGCTAATTGTAAGGGCGGCGTGAGACATAAAAAAAATCACAGGACGTACTATTATGAGACAAACGGACGTTCACTACAATTAATATTACATAGTTATTCAAATGGACGACACGGGAATAATAGCACAAGCTTCCGACGTTCACGTATTTATTAATAATTATGTATCGTAGTATTGCATAAATATGAGATATTTAATGAGGATTCTTTAGAATGAAACTTCGTGCTATGCGAGGCGAGGAAAATAGTATTACTATTGTATAAGGTATACAAACAATAAAAAAGCACGCTTTACACAACTATACATTCGTACTTATAGAAAAACCAACGAGTTTAGTTCCTATTCTCAAGAAAGTCAAGTGAAATAAGCTAATGTCATGTCAAGTCAGTTCTTAACAAAAAGATATGACAGGAGGCACAGTTTCCATTACCGTACTCTACTACTAGAAGAAAACTATTTTGTCATAGAATTACTTACATCAAGTACTATGGGAAGTTACATAAGAAATAGTTATCTACTGTTGTATGCAATTGTAATGCAATCGCAACTGCTAATGATGGGTGATGTTATACAATATGCGAAATAAAAATAACCCAAGTCAAGCATATAACTTTATGTAAATAGTAGAACCTCCTCCACTTTCGTACATACCAACTGCTTAAGTACACACGACACGACTACTTTATGAATGATGCTCAGGTATTTATTAATTCACAGCTAGCACTACTTATACTCGAAGAAAATCCCATTTCAATAAACACAATAAAACTACATTTCTTATGACATTTCAACGTGCAGCTTCTATAAAGACAGATATGATTGTCTGTGTAAAATTACGATTGTTAGGGCGCACTTTAAAAATGCATATATCAGAAACTAAAATATTCATGTAGCATTGTATAAATTCCTATGGGACCTATGTTTGTATTAGTGCAACTAACAATGTCCCTAGCTTATTGTGTTATAAAAGATGAAGGATTGCCCAAATTCATGTTAAGTAGGTTCATCGATAAAGAAAATAGTGTGAGACTCTCTTCAGGCTTGTCTTGTCTATCTCCCCACGCCGTCTTGAAATGAAAATTATACTGACTCAAAGAAAATAATTGCGTTCTGTTCTGTTACGTTTAACTCTTATTGGATTTCATTAGGCAGAGTGTCGTTACTTCCAAGAAGTCGTGTCTTGTTCTTTGCTATGTTGTGCTGGGGTATCGTAATACTATTGCAAGAAGATGCATTGCGATAATTTATTGGAAGATAAGAAAAATGCTGTATAAAAAATATCTATATCTGCTATTGCACTTGCACAGTTACTTAGCATTGTACTTGTGACTACTTACATATATCTGTATATACAGTATATCTGTAGTAGTAACCACAACTAAGTATAAGCCCCATTATTGTAGTCTGAACAGAACCTCTCGGCATACGTGAGACTTTATTGCCACTACTTACTACGTAAGGATTTGAATAAAGTCAAGTGAACTACCTACCACAGCAGTAGAGCATTGGATTGGGATGAGATAAAATCTTGACAAAATTTCATGCATTATATAAAGTGTATTTCATTATCATGTTAAAAGGAATGATATTGAAAGAGGCATGTACAACTTTATCGTAGGACAACGCAACACATTGAAATGCATCGCAATAACTAATAACCAAGCCACGTAAGAGTGAAATGCAACGCACAAAGTATAATAGGTATTCCATCATACTATTCTTATTACACACTCAGCCAACCCAGTCCACAAAAGAACAGCATCTATCATGAAGAATAGAGCAACAAACAATTATTATGCTACTTCAGAAACAGGTAATGTAAGCGAAATGAAAATGCTATAGCGTGATAATAACAATCCGCTCCTTGCAATTTGCAATGGGCAATGTTAGTGTAATTTTGTGGGTCTATGTCTCTCTCTTTTTCTACTCCTACTAGACTCCACTATTCTTTGGTATTGGACAAGTCACTCATAGAAATCTCTCTGTAGCTCGGCTACTCTAGTGTAACATCAACATCTGTAAAATATTAATGTAATGCAAGCAAAGTACCATAAAGAATTGCAATGGCAAATATTTCGACATCTCCTGTGGCCAACAACGTCTCTCGGTTCTCGCCATTATTTTTGCACACTTAATGACGACTACAAGTGCCACAGACATATAAGAGTATTTGACATGTGTGAGAGATACCTTAGATGTAGCGAATTATTTCACCCATTCCTGCATTTTATATTAAGAGACTATACTAAGTAAGACCACTAAGTATATCTCCACTTATATTATGCACTATTCACTTACTATGTACATGTGCGGCGTGTGTGTGTTCAATAGAGATACGATGACTTTTACCTGAATCTTGTCTTACAATGCCAAGTGCAAAAGTAACTCTATAGTATTCTAGCCAAATGGAAACCATAGCAAAGCTTATTAAAATGAGAATACAATCTTTTGCATAAGATGCATTACATTAGTGGCATTGTATTACATTCGCGTTTGGCTTGGCTTGTCCTAACTGGCTTATTGCACTTGTTTTCGGCTTATGACTTGATTGTAGATTGCTTACTATGTACGGACGTATTACGTTAGATTCAATTACGATAGTCGAGTAAAAGATATATTATTACGCAGATCGTCATAGAGCAGAGTGCCTGTCTCTATTATGCTTTATTTCACTACTCTATACCAAGTCACTGCATATATCTCTATCCCTACCTACTACATCATTACTGACTACACATTGGCAAATCCTAATACGTACATGAAATACTTTTCGTATTCCTTTTGTTTGATCTGAGGAAATCTTAGCAAGTCAATGAACACTTGCATATAAATATGTGCAAACTTTACGATGTTTTAAATCTCTATCCATCCAAATATTGAAAGCAATTAAGAGTATTACTTAGCAATCCTATTCACTTTAAGCTACACGTTGGGCACAGACATAGAATACTAATAAAACGGGCTAGGCACCTTCACGAAAGTTTCCATTATCTCTTTCAGCTATTTTGCTCACTGTGTACATATATTTACTAATAATGCAGATACCCAGTCAGAAAAAAGGAACTTGAGATATGATATTTGCAATAGCGTTGCATTTCACACTTTAGCATATAGTAGACGCTGTGGGTATGGAGAGTGTAGTAGAATAAAGGAATAATATAAATATTCTAGTTGCAAAACCTACTTTGCTATTTATATGACATATAAAGGCCACAATAAGCATTGTGATATTCTAAGGTATTTCCTATTCTGCCTCGGCTAAAAATAAAACATTAGGTAGATTTAACTTTTCTTATTGAGTTGTGTGGAAGGCATTGCTTAAATTCGGTGGTAGTCAGTTCACTTTGGTCTAGTAGGATCCTTATAATATAAAATCGTTACAATAGATAAAGTTATAAGGAGTGACTATAGACACACATTTGTAAGGATTTCTTATCTGTGCACTCGGGTCTTTGTTGCTCTCCTCTCGTTCACTCTCTTATGCCTTTTTCAGCCTGAAAGTGTACCTACTCTACTTGTACATGCTCTGGTCGTTGCAAAGAAGAGTTTTGCAATTTGGAATGTAGGGCTTTGACTTTGTGATTGAAGGAGTGAAGGTCCTTTCATTATTTCACCAAAAGTAATACGAAAAAGATAGCAAGAAAGACTATCATCGAATCGCATGCTATTTTCCTGTCCTGTATGACAACATCGAGCACTTACCGATAATATATACCTACAGCTACCTACTACAGACATAATAATGGAAGTGAATGCCATTTATTTCTGCTGAGGAAATGGAAATACCATACTATAGAATAGAATGCTACATAATATCTCTTCAACAGTGATTTCGATTCTCTGCAGCTCAGTTCGTCAAGCTTGTGTAATACGCTTGCTGCAGGCTTTTTGAAATCAAACAACGCTCACTCACTCATTCACTCACAATCAGATATGTACCTACCAAGAAATACTATTACTATCTAATCACACCACATCATGCTGACTATTAAGAATCTCTGCTTATGACAAACACAAAATATTACGTCATTTCAAAACAAATCTTCTAATCGTTTCAGCCAATCGCTAGCATTTATAATTATATGCATCAGAAATCAAGAGCGGCTTATCTTGCAGTGTCAATTTTCTGCAATTCTTGGTAGACAGAAGCCGTTTTATTAATTGCTTTTAAATACGTCTGATAAGAAACTCATTGCCTACTTTATTGCAAATTTATTTGGTTCAGAGTGTCACGAAAAATTGTCATAAAGTTCCTAGTGAAATAAGTACAGAATGGCTTGGTCGATCGACACATCTGAAAGAGAACAACCTGGAGTGTTTAACAATAGATATTATTATATTGTAGCAAAAGTAATGGCATTTCAATATGCCTTATCATGTGCGATGCTTTATCTTGGCATTTTTCCAAGCAGTCAACGACCGAGAATGAGTGTCATAAAAATAAAGGTGTTCAATGTAATTTTATTTCAAAAAAATATATAAAATATAATAAAAATATAGTGGAGCAGTATAGTATTTCAATGACTATTTTCTGGACAATTTTGTCGGCTTCCAAAGGATTTTTACATAGCAGTCTAAATTATTTCCGTGGCGCCTGCCCCGTAAATAGATAACTTAATAATCTAAACAAATGCGTATCACTACTAAAGGTCAAGAAACTTTGAGAATAGTAGAAACTGAATTGATGACTAAAGAAACAATTAAAATTATCAGTTAGCGTCAGCCAAATATTTTTATTTTCTATACAGAAGACTCTTTGGAGTCTATTGGCGACATGCGGTCGCAAAAGAATAACTAAGGAATTAAGGATCACAATGAGATGCATGAGATAAGATACCTAAGTAAACATCAGAGAGATAAGAGTAAGTTAAGGAATTAAGGATAAAGGAAATAGTCAGAGAGATGAGACTGAAAGCGACTTCAGAAACCACTAACGAAGCCTCTACGAGAATAGAGATTCTACGGTAGGCATAGCTACTTAGGCATTGCTGTGCAGGATTTTGTGCAGGATTTTGTGCTCATCGTCAATTGATATATTATTGAGAGACCACACCATCTATTTCATTTGGGTAATTCCGAATTATTTTAATCTGAGAATACGTCAATTCTAATTGTCCAGCTAAGGTGATTGAATGTGCATAATGGAACAATGGGTGGACAAGACACAAAGACGGTTGGACGTAGAATGACATGAAAATGTGAAGAGAGCAATTAAATTATGAAGGGAGAATTGCATTAGAAGTAGGTTTTATTGAGCAGGAGTAATAAAGTGAATTAATAAATAAATTTGAATGAGAGTCTTGAGACTCTTTGTCCAGCTAGATTAATTTAAAGAGAGTCCTTGAGCACAATGAGTCTATGTCTGTAGACACAGAGATGTTCATTCTAGGGAGACAATAACACGGCAACAAAGAAAAGGAACAGAGATGAGCCACAACGATGTCACTCCATATAATGCTACATCAACGTCAAGTAGTCTCATCGTCAGTATAAATAAATGTAAAGGAGGAAATGGGACAATCTGAAAGCCATAAAAAGTTTAACAGGCCATCCTATAAATCCTGCTAGGCGGGCAATTGAGTCGTCGTCATCCTATTCATTTTCTTTATTTTTAGGCTATTGTGAACCTACTCCACTGTTCTACTACTCTCAGACAGACCTTACAATTAGCCGCAGCTCTCTAACTATTGTTCCAGTATTATTATGCATGCACGAACGTCATTAGAGCAGTAGCTACTACCTTAGACACCCCATAATATCTCTAGAAGTAAGTAGTAAATGTAATTTCAGACCCTATTCGGTGCTCTCTCACATCATTTGCTTGCTGAGCAATGCAATTCTAATGCACTTCTGCAACCCATCACATAAAATTTGGGAAAAGGAAACCTGAAGGCATTGCTTCGTCTCGTCTTGACTCGCTTGGTGTCAAATTGTAATTACAGCCAACGTAACTCGTAACTAACAAACAAAAATACACACTCCTCTCTATCTGCACTACAATTAGCTAACGACAACAGTATATTGCAAAGTCCCCCGACAGAGTCGCTATTAGCAAGTGTCAGTGGCATTTTAAGACTATACAGTGACAAAGAGCTCTGAGAAAATGCAAAGGTACATAGGTACCTAAATCAGTAAAGAACGGTGCCGCCCATTGAAAACAATGAGGATGGTCTGAGAAATGATGTTCAACTAATAATTACAACAGACGGTCATAATAACATTCTCAGTCACTATGTATATATAAAGATATGCACTTAAAATCCACTTCGTCTTATTATTAACGGAAGGAAACGCAAATAAAAATAAAATACGAGCTGTAAAACGCTGTCTTTCTAATGTCACTGACTGATTTCTGAGTGCGGAGATGAGAGCCAAGTCCCTTGGAGGAAGGAAAGAAGTAACTCGACTCAATTTCACTTAAACGACAACGCATAAACGTTCCAATCCTGCTACAAATACATCAAAAGCGTCAATATTGTCCCCCTCAGTCGCAATTGCTAGCGATGCACACCCAAAAAACAGAAGAGCCAACATAAAAAGAGACGTGAAACGGGAGAGATATTGACGAAAACTCCACATTTAGGAAATTGTAAGTCACCAAGTAAATACTTAAGGGGAAGGATTCATTCATCTGAATATAGTTTAGCCACAGATCATTCTTTGCCCTCCTTCTTACGGCATATTCTCCAGCTCCGGATTCTTTTCCTTGAAAATACTCAAAGACCGCCCGTAGCATTGCATTATGCACGTGAAACTGCAGACTCAAAACAAATTAAGAATCTTCTTTATTAGCAAGTTTCTAAATCTTTCACAATGACAAACCCCCATTTCAACGGACATTTCAAACTTAAAGTTTGGGCTTCCAGTTCATAGTTATCGTTGCATGTACCCGACCACGCTGACCAGTAGCAAGAACTTAGGCAATCTCGTTTTACATAATGATTTTTACGTTTTATGGTAGAGGTAAGTCAAAAGTACCTATCTATTTAAAAGTAGTTAAACAACTCGTAAGATACAATAACTAATCAGTACATTTTTAATGTTCTCCACTATATAGGGTAGTGGGATTATTCTCCTTGTTAGCAGTTGATACTACTCATATTATGTTAATTGAAAATGGGCAAATGAAATGAAAAAACTTAGGAATGCAAAGGAGAGGGGCACAACAGTCGAATAGTAAAACATGCAAATTATTGTCGCCTAAAATGGAGTGAGGAATGACTTCATAGTCTGCTCTGGATGTACCTTATGCATCTGGAAGCCATTGGGATAAAGAAAGATTTCATAAATCGACTTCCCAAATCCCACTCAATCAAGGGGAATCTTCAATTTACATAGTAGCATACATTCGAAAGAATGGAAGTAATTATTCCATAAACACAATGGAAATACATTCCTGAAAACCAATTAAACGAATTACATTTCGAGACGGTCGGCATTTCTGCACTGCCTAATCCTATTTTTCAATTACCTCCTTGCTATGACATAATTCTATTTTTAGCATGACTGAAAATAGTGAATATAATCGAAGCAACTATTTACCACCATTTCATTATAACGGCGTCAATAACAAAAGTCGGATTTCTAAACCGGTTTTTGGGTTTGGAGAAATCTTATCAATTTTGTGGTAACATAATATTTTCAAAAATTAAAAAATTAATTAATTGATTAATCAACGAATAAATGTATCCACCATATTATAGCTTCATGGATTTAAGTACAACTTTATAGGAAATTAGTGTAACTGGTTTCAGGTTACTCCATAAAAGTATATTAAAACCTCTGCTTACATAAACAGTAATTTAGGAGTTATGAAAATATTATCTGTCCAGAGTAATATACACTCGGTGGCTTAATGTGTTTCCTACCCATTTCCTTAAACAGATTTGCAGAACACGTATAAAAAGCATTTGATATTTATTGCAACTCCTCCAGGAAAAAAATGAAGGGGAAAATAGTAAAATTCCCTAACTTCCCTACAGAATAAATGCAAATATTTTACATAGTTAATAAAATAAGCGCATTTATGGCTGTTACAAGATATAAGTAATAAATACCTACACAACACAGATAGGCCTCGTCAGTTTAAATCGTTTTTGCAAGTTTTCCATTTCTCGTCTGTTATATTTACTTGTACATTGTGTGTTGTGGCTTGGTTTTGTTATCACAACGTTGTAGGTGTTTGTGCATGTGAGTGCTTATTTCATTAATTTATGCACAGGTGTTCACCAGTTTCTTAAGGATGGGCTTCATACTGCCGTACAGATAATACAATGTGATGCTATTTTATTCTGAGTGAGAGCACCGAGATTTCTGCATGAACTATCTCTGCATTTCAGTGAAAAATAAACACAGCTACATACAAATGATTGCTATACACTTATACACTTTCGATGATGATGATGCCAACTAACAATAAGCAAGTTGGTATATCTATTCATAAACTTGCATGGAATTGAACCTAGCCCAATATCAAGTCTTTTGGAGTTGTGCAGCGCATAATACCATTATTTTCGCTAAGATAGGAACGTATTCATTTAAGAATAGGGATAAATAAATCTTATTACACCGCACGTATAGCAAGACACAGATATACATACATTACTGCAAAACAATCCCCACCATTTAAGCATGCTTTACACTGGGACATTCATAAGCTTTTCTATACGTTGTAAAATGGTACACGTCACAACAATGGTAATTGGTTTGAGTTGAACTGAATAAGTTAGAAGTAGATTGCACGGAAGTGTTGTATCTAAAAATTGGGAAAATATTACTGGGAATGAAAGGCACAACTCCTTTTACCCTATGCAACTAGGATTTCGTGTAGACAATAGACAAGAGGTCCAGACATTAATACTTATAATGTTTAAATAATTATTTCTGCAAGTATGAAAAGCAAAAGTGAATATTTTGTGAATTGCAGATAAAAAAGTGAACTTGACTTATGGACTGACTGGTAGTTAAAGGTAAAATCCATAGCTGGGCATGATTGGTTTGACTCGGATTAGGTTGCCAGACTTGACTGGACTAAACTGGACGTTTTCCGAATTTTTCTGTGTGGACAACCAGACAGACAGGTTACTTTATTCATTTATCCATCCATTCCTTTTAAGATTGCTGGGAAAGATAGGAGGGAAACAATAGAATCCAGTTTTACAAACGGAGAGGCTTAGCATTAGGAGAGGAGATAGCACGAAAATGTGCAAAGTCCTACTGAAACATTACACTAGATAGCTGAGGGACTATGTTACAATGTATGCAGGTAAAGAATACATTAGTATTTGCATTTTGACATGTGATTGAGTGAGTTAGATTGGAACTTTAACTTTTGCTTAATATTGCCATTATGCGAAAGCAATCCACCTGCTGCTGTGTGGTAACTTACAATTACAAGATATCATAGCCAGTGTAATAAACGACTGGTAGATGATTCTTTTGCAATTGCATGATATCTGCACTCATATACATGTTATATCTGTATCATATTATACTCGTGGTATATCTGTACTCGTGTTGTAAATGTACTCATAGACTGTATCTGTATGCTAACTGTTGTTTATAAATACACAAGTTATAACTAGACAAGCTATAATGTGACCACATGGAAAGTTTTTCCTTAAGATTTTAATTATTTCTTTCCTCAGGTTTATTGCTTCCAGAATAACTTACGCATTGTACGGATAGCATCAAAGGGAAATACACTGAGAGCAAGTTATTTGTCCAGACGATTCTGAAAATACATTGTAAGACTGTTGAGATAATTCTCTCCTGGCTGGGGAATGTGCATGTCCAGGAGAATCCACACGTACATTTGCAGGTGAGATAATATCTGCCCAGACATAAAGCCAAGTACTTCCAACCTGACTTGACTTCATGGTGCCTTTGCCCTTTACATTTTGCTCAAGTGAGAATTAAAGGTGTCATTATTATTTTGCTTGCAATACCTCAGCAGTTAAACTGTTGCGACATAATAATAGCTCGGTTGAGTTAACCTCCACATAATGGAAAACTGCAAACAGGTACCTACCTCATGAGCATCATATTCTCCTGCAGAGATAAGTACATCGTCATAGTATGTGCATAGACAAATGTAGGTATAGACCATTGTAGGTATAGACCAATGCATAGACAAACAACAAACGATGTTCACATCTCACATCAAGTTATGGATCTGCAACCGTGATAGCCCATCCATCCACACACTCAACACAGGCATCTTTCTACTACACTTACACAACATAACTATAACTTATCAACTGTACAAGGCAATTATAACTATCGGAGTCACTCTAAGTGAGTTAGCCAGGCCAACTACACCGGCCGAGTCCAACCAACTAAACTAGCCAATCCATTCCAAAGTCAAGTCATGTCGGTCAATCTATCTTGTTGGCAATAAAATACTAACGTTCTTATGTATATATATTTTTATTATATGGAGATAGATAGCTTTCCCATTCAAGCGAGAGTGCAGGGTAGATCCTACTATAATACTGTGTACTCCTACCAGTACACCAGCAGATAATATTCATTTCAGTTCTTTGATGCTGTACCTATAGATATAGCGAGACATTTTAACATATTTTTGTTGGCAGAACTCACTGGCTTCACTTTGGTTTGAAATTATATTATTACTTATGAGAGGAAAATTGCAGACTTGGGACCGAGTGAAATGAAACAAGTGAACGCCGACTTTTTGCACTATTGTCCACACTCAACAAACGCAGCCCATAGTCAAGTCCAGTTTACATTCAACATTGTTTCCATTGCATCATCCTCCACTTTTATTTTGCACTACTCCATACTCTATGCACAACTACTCATCTATAACGCTCATTTATCCTCACATCGACTATCCTTATAAACTTAAACTACTTTGCATTATGTGTATCTCGAGATTGTTCTTGACTTTTGACTTGGATTGCTTCGTACTGCATGGCAAGTAACCCTTCACAAAATACAAAGCAACTCACTTGATCTCTGATCACTAAAGAGCATATCAATACGCAAAAAATGCCTATGCAATCTGCAGCACTATGCTTTACAGACAACGCACATTTCGCCCTCACTCCCCATTCTTAACTTGAGCAACTTTTTGTCGATATTGCATTTGAGTAGTAAGTGAGCTATCTTGTATCAGTACAGATACAAGTTATGTTCTTTCGCTTAAGTGTATACGCACATGTTCAAATCACAGTCAAGTTTGCAATCAGCCTAATTACCTTTGCTGAACGCTTTTATATCTCTGCGTAATCAAATTTAGCAACCAGGACAAGATCAATTCTTACATTTACATCACACTTTGAAATGGACAGCTTCAAGAAACCATAGCTAACGGAAACTGCATAGGTACTTTAAGCATTACCTAATTCATAAACAATTGCTTCCTGACAACAAATGGTACTGCCAAAAATCCAACGGAAATAATAGGTACAAAAAATGTAGTAAATAGTGTCTACGCAATAATAGCCACAACCGCAACTAACTGACAGTGACGACACTCTGACCTGGTGAGATGCAAAGTAAATAGTAGTCAGCGTAAATCTAACTGCAAACATTTTGTAGAGCATAAACTACTAGGGTTGAATGAAACCTGTGCACAGGTATCTCCTATTTAGTTGGATTTATGAATCGTCTGTTGCAGACTGTGGAGTACTTAAACGGAATAATATATGTAAGTGCTCTAGTAGGGAAATCATTCTCATGAGCAACAGTGTCAACTCCAAAGTGGCATTGGAGGACAATCATCCCGATTTCCATGTAATAGAATTTGAATAAGATATTATCGTGATTGATTTCTCATTTGACTTCCCATGACTTTGACTTGATTTTGCTCTACTCCACCATGTATACATCTCTGGATTAACAAACAGTACCCACTATCATCACTAGACAATTTATTCCGACTTTGAAGCATTCTGTCGCAAGTCCACTGTAAGAGTTTTGAACTTTGGATGAGACAGTCGAAACAGTTCGAACTCGCGGCTTCCTTTCCTAGCACAAACACTTCAGAACAGACAGTCTTGGAAAAGAAGGAAAATGCGAAATACTATCTCCTCAGACACCTTTCCGTCAAATCAAGTACAGATTTACAGATAGCAACACACACTACAGATACACAACGAACATTTATAAGTGCAGCTGAATTTCTACGGTCCAAATGCCTGTTATCTCGAATCTGCATTCTCCGTTCATTACAGGAAGCCAAATGTGCAATATTGTATGATATGCGAAGGATAATAATTCACTAGGCATTAGAATGAGAATTCTAATATCTGTCGAGTACATTCAGAAAATATGGCTAAGTGAGGAGGTGTCTGCTCTCGACACTCCACTTTGGCTAGAATTTCAATTTTTATTTTAAATTCAGTCCTCCTCAGTTCAACGATCAACAGAGTGAAGCAATGAGAAGATCAAGAGCAAGTTTTGCATGCCGTCAAGTATTTACATAGAATGTGGCCAAAATTAGCATAGAAAAGTCTAAACATAATTTTTCTTAAAACGTCTCCCACCACTGAACTGCATTTAAAATCTATTTTAAATGTAAATAGAGCCTTTTTGGATACAAGAACTATCTAAAAATTCTTATTGATGTATGCTGTATGCCTATGAGTCCCTTCTTTCTAAATAAAGACGAATGATATGATAAGCCCAATTTAAATTCATGAATATAGAACGTCAATGATGTAAAGCATTAAAAATAAAGGATTGTTGTCCATTCACAATTACTGCATATTTATAGCATTTTAGTATGTGCACTTTTTTGCTGATAAAATATCTACTAGAATAAACAATGTCTGAGAACAGTTACTTTCCTACTATATCAACATCTCGTTGAACCTTTAACCGAAATTCGACTTTCGTCTAGATATATTTATTTAAATATTTCTAAATAATAGGAATCATTTCAACTAGCTATCAATTGGAATCTTTTTTGGTCCAGTTTACATATAGTTTCCATTTATATGATAAAATTTGCACTCTGTGTACTGCGATTGAGAACTGTTTGTACTGTACTTACTGTTGCTGCAGGAAGGAAAAGATGATGCTTTGTAAGTGTAAGGATATGTATCCAAAGAGTACTCACCTGTAAATAAAACAAAAAATCGATTAGCAATTTATCCACAAGTTAACTTAGTTAATTAAAGGGAGAGTTGCGCAAGATTTATATTTACGAAAGAAAGTACATCACACATCTGGTATACACATGGCAAATATAAAAATTTGATGACTGTATAAAACTACATTTAACTGCAGGAGTTTATAGAGGATTCATGTAGGAGGTGTGTGATCAATAAAAGCAGTTCGATGCCATAAATGCATAAAATTGGCGATGACTCGAGGCGGCTTTTTTATAGCTGTACTCGATCTTCACTCAGGTGACAAGTGTGACAAGACAAGAAGTAACGTGTTGTGAATTCGGAATGCAAATATAAAGGCTAACAATAAGTGAGTCTTTAGACGCTGTAAACGTCGGCCATTAAGGAAGGGGAAAAGAGTTCACAGGGATACATACTTTGAGTCTAGATCTCTAGTCAGCACGAAGCAAATGCACTTCTCCGTAATATTCTGGCAATAAAAATATCTTGTTAAAGCCCTTTAGAATCTTCAGGCACTATACACAAGATATTTTTTCTCATTTGCATCTATAGGTTAGGTTAGATAAGAAAACTAGTACTGACAATGCAAAGACCCAGATAGATTTTGAAGAGAGAAAAGACGCTTCGTAGAAGAGACTCACTAAGAGGCGTATCAATGTAATCTGCATACTAACTATTTTATTTAAACTTCAAGTTCGAGTTGTTTTTCCTTTGTGCTCTCCTTTCATTGAATGTCCATCCTCAGTGAACATTGAAGTGCAATTACACACAAATAAAGTTGTATTCACTTAATTTCTATTTCCTATCAAACCCTTCAAGAAGATGTCACCTTACTATGCACATTATTTCCCTATCTGCTTTTGACTTCAACCTTCCTTTCAATCCTCGTGCTATAAAATTATTCTGCATTACAATAATTAATATAAGTATCACATTCACACATTAAGAGACATTACTCGCTGTACGTACTTGCAATTTGCATAATCGAGTATCTAATGGCCGAGCTACCTTCCCAGAAATTATGTTACTACAATTAATATACCAACTTAATCATTAACATTGTTGATCAGCCAACGTCGCTATTGTACGCTGAGACATAAAATGCTATTTTATTTTTGAAGCAACAATTTGTAAGCAAATGTTGCGTACAAGCGCATTTTATACTCGGCAAAAATAGTTGCCTTAAGTAAATGCACACATTGCAAGTAACCTAAGTGTTCTTATGTGTATTTGGTCTACCTTCACGACAATCAAGTGTCGTCGTGTCGTATGTGGATTGCATTACTGATTATCTACCTGTAACCATGTTTTACGCCGATGCAATATACAACAATTACTTGTTGTTATTTTCATCTAGTAGATACAATATCTACTTCGAATTATGCACAGCCATACAATATGAATAATGACTGACAACACGTTGGAAAATATTTATCTTCAATGCATAGTCATGTACAAATATTAAATGCAATTCAAATTTGTCAATAGTACCTGCTAGTACTTAGTACACATTAGGTGTTTTCAGTTACCAATGAGAATAAAGAATACTGGGGGATGACCGAGAAGGTTGTACAAAAATTAGCAGATAATTTTTTAAATAATTACTTATAACATTTATAATTCAAATTAGTTTTACCTGGCATCACTATTTGTGGGAACTTGTACACAATTGCATGGCAATTGCACAAATGAATTGAAGAAGAGCAGGTACAATAACCTAGATATCGGTTAATTTATGCATTTGTAATTCTACCTAACTTATGTAAACATCGTGCCTATATATACTTGGTCATAATTTTTACAAACTTCTTTTGCTTGCTGTTAGTTTGTATTCGTATTGCACGCAATCATTAAAAGACGAATCTCAAAATAAAAACTGAAAGGTTAGCTTTCATGAAAGGTAAAGTAAGCTTCACACAGAGAGAAACAAATGCACTTAAATGTTGTGTAATTATTGTTTGTGCAGCATCATTGTGTCTGCAGCTTCCCAAGTGAATAAATATTATTTAGGAACTAAAGTAAATGTAATAAAATGGTATTTCTACTATTATTTAAATCTGCAGAATATGTTTGTAGGAATATTTCAAATAAGATGCAATTTACACAGGCCTTTGTAAATAAAGTCAATTCCGAATGAATTTGCACGTTAAAAACCATTTCGGACTTTTACAGATATTTTAGAATTGCAATAGCATCAGTAGTTTTGCAATTAAGCTTGAAAATTTAATGAAATAGAAATTGGTTTGAAAACCAGTAACGTATTTTGCTTAAATTAAAGTACAGTAGATTGGTACAGCAGTTTTGATTGTAACGTGCCCATTGTGATAGCGAGTAGTGAGACCAGTGCACTGTCATAGGCTCTTAGCAATAGTGCTGTTGTTAGCGTTAGTTGTACAAGGCCGTTTACTTTTCCTATTATTCCTCTCAGCAGCTTCCTTCCCTTCTAATCGTCTCCTCTACTGCAGAAATGATTCAGTCTATTCAGTCCCACAGATTTGATTTGATATGATGTGTGTCGTGTGTTATGTGCAATCTGCTAATGAAACACAATGGAGTTGCAATTATATAATTATATTCACACAGTAAGGTATATCACATTATGGTGGCATATACAATCTCGCTGTAACGGTTTGCATAGATTACAAATAGTACCTATGACCTAAAGTTTAAATATTTTATAGCCATACTTCATATATACTTAATAGTACACTACAGATAAAGCCATGATATACGTACCTACCAAATTAGATGCATTCAGAAAATACCTGGATTAACTACCGTAGGCGGACTATGAATACCTATGCCTATTATGAAACACAAGGATTTGAGAAGTATATATAGACATCTGCATTTGTCCACTTTGTACTTTCATGCTACTGAATGGACAATATTAAATATTGGTTTGAATCTAAAACAATTAAAAACGTTTATATAATTTTTCTATTTATATGGGACGATCAGTAATGAAAATCACAGACGAAATAGAATTGACTTTTAACAATACAAAATGTTTTTTTCTTCGAAACGTTTGCATTGCTGTATGAATTATTCTCAACATACTTTCTTTGATGTAGGTAAGTAAATTCAGACATCTCTTGTATTCAGTTAGTTGTCTTATGGAATGTATTTAAATGCGAAACAGAAACCAAAGCTGGTTAACAAGGCCTAATGAATTTAGGTGGTAAAATAAATGGTTGTTTACGCTATCTAGTAGAGTTGCAATGATTCATGAAAATTATACTGATGACATCATCATATTGATATGGACAGATAATAATAGAAGATATACATATAATCTTACAGAGATGCATGAGGAGAGATGCATCGAAGATTTGCAATGACACGCTCGTGTTGTTTTTCCTTTGAAGTTTAAGATGATGAGGTGGAATGATGTAAGAGTAATTTAGGACATGGAACACAACCCCATTCCACTTACGCATTTTGTTATTATACTACCTATGTATGTATGCCCACAATAAAATTGTCTTACACTACAAATATTATAACACAATGGTGCAAAAAGGCTTTCCCTTTGGTTTAAACCCCTAAAGATCTCGCAAACAAGTCTACAAAATATAAAATCATTGGGGACTGCATGTAAAAATACTAATTGTGCGTCAATGGTGTTAGCAGCATAGTTGGATCGTGAGTCTGCAGTGTATGAATGGAAGGAAGCAAATTGAGTGTTTGTAGGATATATATTGGCATTTGTCTACTACTGCTATATAACACACCTTCACACATAGGTAGATAAATAAGTAAGCATGGCTAATGAGGGAGTGAGTGAGATAACCATAAAAATAAAGTAAGGCAATGTTAAGAGATTGCATTTGCAGCAACGTTCAATGTAATGAGGCTATCTGTTTTGCTTGTTTGAGTTTACCAAGTGTGCCTATTGCCGAGCAATATCACACGATTTGTACTGCTAGCTGAATAAGAGATCCATCCATCCACATAATGAACTTAAGCTAAATATTATGAGCAACTATGTACGTCGTGTACATACATATGTAGACAGACAAATTCTACTCACAATGAAGTGCAAGCAAAGGCGAATTGTATAATTTAAAGCAATTTTCTCCACTTGGCTTACTTAACTTAGAAATAGGCTACCAGTATTTCGTAGTTTAAGCTAGGTAAATAAGAAAGGATAGAACACAAAAGGAAATTGACGCAATAATTTAGTAGGTACGTGTGAGTTGCATTTGTAAACATCCTCTAATGTATACGCATGCTGATGTAGTGAATAAAAGTGAACACAAATTATGTACGTACTTACGAGTTATGCCTTAATTTCCTTAGAATTTAAAGTCCAAATAAGTAAACAAAGCTCATAATATATGAATGCAGTCTGTCTCATGCCGATTTCAACTCAGTTCACTGAATACTACTAGCACATGCTGATAAGGCGAACCTTTTATTTGAAATTTTTGCGAAAACCTAACGTATTGAGTCCGTTTGCATACACGCTAAGTAAACAAATAAAATTAGGTAATAGAAATAAAGAGTTTTGGCAAAGACATAACCGTGGATGCATCAACTGTGAAAGGAAACTTCTGTGAGAGTTTTAATTTCTTGCTAAGCCAACTGTAGATAAGTATTGATAAAAGCTGAATAAAACAAACATTTCCTTTTAGATTATCTTCTTTATATTAATTCTCCTCACAACTCTTGAACGTTACATAGCGAGCTATAGATTCCTACTACAATAGCACAATTGCAGAAATTGAGAACTACTAGAAGTAGTAGCCCAATTCTGCACTTGGGCACCAAAATAGGATATCTTGTAACTGCAGCTATAGTACAGATAGGATCTGATCTATATTTTGTTGAGGATTGGCAAATGCAATAAATAGTTGCACCCCACACCTGTGCTATTTTATTTTAGGCGACGCAACTCGCGATTAGTGTGATATAATAAAATGTAAAATAATGCAACCGACGATTTAGAGCTACTTCTACTAAAGATAATAGTAATCATTATTGGTAAGTATGCTGTGGCTGAGTGGGGAGTCGACCCACTTACCATGCCACAGAAAATGAAAACTTGACTTACATCCTGTGCTCCTGCATTCAATTGAAGCTTCAAGAAACAAATGCGATTACTTAAGCTACCTACACGTTATAAGGCTTGCTATCTCATTAAATAAATTGTCTGACTAATTCTACTCTGCATGTGCGACGACAGTTAATGGCAAAACTATTAGTTAAGACGAGTTTAAACATTTTATGTAACGCTAAATGGCATAATGCTATAAGTATACAGGACTCTATATAAATACGCGTGCTACTAGACCTGACCATTGCTACTTGTACCATGTGAACTGATAAGCAAACAATGCTCATCACCAGCAAGTGTAAGTAAATATCTAGAAGTTTAATGCATACATTATTTTCCTCAGCTAGTTTTACATGCAGATACGTTTATAGTGACTTACAAGAATCGTGCACTTTGTAGTAATACTCCAGATAATATTTATTAGATAATTACTATTCAATATCAATTTAAAGAATGTAAGGTAATGTAATTTACATATGTCCTTACAAGTTGCACATTTTTATATGTAATATCAAAGCGATAAATGCAAGACAGCATACCTCAATATCCCTAATGCATTTTTATGCTTTTGTATTGATTTTATATTAGAAAAATATTTTTCTGCAGCAGATTGTGTTTGGACTTTAACACAATACATTTGTAGATTAATAATTGTAATGTGATATAAAGTACATATACGAATTCATTAGAAACTAATGGACAACTTGATGTTCTAACACTACACCGTGCCTTATCTTAAAGCAAACGGAGAATAAAGTTTTGTAGTAAGTGATGTTAGAGATTGACTGTACAGCATCTACCGAAGAAAAAATTGCCGAGAGTTAATTGTGCTTTAATATGTGTTAATACATTACATGCTGCAAACATGTGTAGCTGTGACAATGAGTTCCTTTATACAATTAAGTATTGCATGGGATTAGACTGAGTGTAAGTGCAACAAACATGACCCAGTTAATCTCCTAACGATTCCAATCAGCTACAGTTCAACTACATAGACTCAAAAAGATTTTTGAATATGCATAAGTACATAATGCATTATATTATGTGTTCAGTTACCAATAAGAATGTAAATACAAATATGTTACACTAACGCCTATCAAATTCCTACCTTCCTAGGACAAGCATAAATGCTACGAGTCATGCAATTTATATTTTGTACTATTGTAGTACTTTACAGCAATAATTGTAAATGTCAAAGACGTAATTATCATTTTCACTAGAAACAATATCTAATACTGCATATGGATGATTCACCGAAGTAAATACACAGAAATACACATTCATAAAAATCAAAGCTCCATTACAATGCTTATTTTATTTTACATCTACAGCTACCTATACTTACATTGAAATTCTTGTGTTACTGAAAACCTAGGAAGTCATACCAATATAATTCGCATGACAAAGCGGTATTAAAGTAAATATTATGTGCTTTACATGCATAGCCTCGTGCACTTGCGACAAAACAAGCATGTTCAATATTTGAGGAAGTGACTTGATTTGTGTTTTGTATTGATTGCTCAGTCATTTAATTGCTATTTATTGGTATGTACTTTTTACATGAAGTACCTACAATTGGAATTTTTATTTCCTATATAGAAATGACAATAAACTTCCTGTGTTTGCAAATTTTAGCCCATTGCGCAAATAAAACACAATACACATGCTACAAATGGTAAAGTGTAATTATATCATTTAGTTTCAATCCTGCTACTCCACAAATTAGAATACTTTTAATTTATACTTCAGTTAAATTGAATTTTAAAAAAATCAAGAGGAACACCTTACTGAAGTGGGATCTTGTATTTATGAGTACTAGTAGACGACTGCGAATATTGGTTTATAAAATTCTAAGCTGATTGTATCACAATTTATTACAATGTGAAGCAATAGGCGAATAAGTGCAACAGTCATTAAGAGGGAAACAACGACGCTTAATGTATTAGTGAGATAAATGAAACGTGAGCTCTTAATGAATGAAAAGAATTGCTGTAAGAAAAATGTCCTGGGTGTAAGTACATTGGTTGGCAGTATCTAAGTAAGTAGCATGCGGGGATGTGAAGTGTATTGAATGCTTAAACGATAAGATACATTTTATGCGTAGAGTATTACCGCAATGCATGGCACTGACACAATGAGCATTAGCCCAACAACTAGTTAACTACTTGTTATATTTTTATGAAACTTTTACTGAAAATGGTGTCCGTGAACGTGTACTTACAATTAGTTAGTTAAGCCCTTGTTTCTTATGCAATAGATGGATTGGTTAATAGAATTTCTCTCCGTGAGTACAAACTACTTTTTTGATTCCTATCTTTTCCACACATAATATAGACAGAGAAAATGATTAATTGATAAAAGATACACATCGGTACGCTAAGCACATTATAGATTTCGTACTTCTTTAGGTACATGCATAAAACTACAGCGCAGGGGTATAGAGCCTGAATGCACAAAAGGAAATTAGGTACATAAGCAGCAACGTGTTACATAACCAAAAAGCAGGTACTTTTCCGCTACTTACATATAGTTAAGTATGATAGTAGATGCCAAGCCGTCTGAAAGTTTAAGAAATACCAGAATGGAAACTATTCCTTTTTTCTGACAGGGCAATTCCTTAATTTGTAACAACTCACCTTTTACTACTTCCTCCAACTCTAATAGAAGGTAGTAGTTATCTGTTACAGCTAACAAAACTTATACTCGGAACTCGGAATCGTTTCATGCTACCAATCTGAAAGCTGATGACTTGGAAAGTACCTGAGTTTAATTTTTTTCACATTACTTGACCCATTTGTCTTTAGATACTTTTACACAACCGTGAAAATAATTCCAAAATCGTTTTTATTAGGGACCTTCTTTAAAGTTTTGGAAATTAATCTACAGAAAACTGGAGAAGGTATTTAAATTTCAGTTAGTAGACTATAGGACACCAATCTATATTATTAGTATTTAGCAACAAATGGTCTTAAGACAGTTAATAAATTACATTACGGAATTATCTATACTGCATAAAAATAGTAAAAAATTCCTATTATTTTAGTGAAACACCTGACCCAGCCTCAGGCTCCAGAAATTCCAGGAAAACCCATTAAAAGATCCTCGCATCAGAAAAAATGGTCTTTGCTGAGGATTGCAGTGCAGTGCCAGTACCAACGTAGTGTATTGAGCCCAGTTAGACTAAGCAATTTGTACACACGTGAACCCTCAACAGAATATGATCTCTGACAGATGTGGACGAGAAGTACTAGAAGATAGGATGATATATCACAAGAAAGTTAAAGCTCTGGATTAATGTATAACCATAGAGAACGTATTGAAATCTAAGCTCCAAATGAGTGAAGCAAAATGGTCTTAGTTACGTCAGTTCATATTATGGCTTAAATGTGATCTGATGTTACATGAACGCGTATATAACTTTCCCAGAAGAGGAATGGGAAGGCAGGTCGGGATTTATTAACCCTTTTCCCTCCAGACTAAATTGTGTCCTCCATTATTCCCTAACTGACGAGTAGAAAAGGAATTCAATGTGCATTCCATATTGCACATCCGTATCCTCAGTCACTGCTCTGACTTGACTCAATTAATGCCCGGAATTTATATCTCCTCCTCACCCCACCAAAATCAACGAACAATAATTCGTTTCATGTAAACTCCCACTACACCTTATTCTAAAGAACATTGGAAATGAAACAAAAATTTCGATAAGCCCTTGTTCGTCGTGATCAGTGCATGTACCAATTATGTAGTTACCTTTCTACTTACTATCAGACATTCATAAATGCATTCTTATGTATCCAGGTTAGGATCATATAAAAACAATAGCCGTAAGGAATACATACATTAATACATAGTACCTATGTATGCATAAACTACAAATCTGATACACCATAGACTAGTAGAAAGACCGGTACTGATTGCCTACAGACCTGCGAAGGTTAGTTACGTCAAGCTGCGGATAAGCAAATGCTACACATAAATGAACTATACTCAATTGGAATCATTCTGCTACGCAAAAACCACCCAAAATATTATTAGCTAGATAGAAATGGATGAAGGCAAATATTATAAATCCACACTACTGCAATATGCTTTCCATTTCCTCGCCACCTTTATATAAGTACGTAAGTAAGTCTGTAATTCTATAATTCAAAAAGCACCCACGCAACCTGCATATACAAGGTAATTGTAAATCCTCCTTTCATTTTTCAGCCCGAAAACCTAATGACTTCACTTTTTACGAGTATTAAAAATTACTAAAGGAATCAACACATTTAGTTGATTTGGTAGCAAAGTTTTCTGCAGCAATAAAACTAAAAACTATGTTAATCACCATAATTTAAGACAATAAAGAAGCTTCAATTGGAAACCGATTCAGATAATTAATAGTAGTCGACTGGCCATGAGTATAATTTATGGCATTTTAATGAGCACAGCTAGAATAAGATTGTAAAATGAGTCGTTATTTGGGAAGCCTATTGAAATAAATGTGAAATAACATGCCCGTCCCAAGTCACAATTGTCAACTAATGAAACCATGTTATTTTAATTGCCTGAAAACAATAAAACAGCATCACATTAATTTCGATGTAGTATCAGCAGCAATAAAAGTTAGCAGAAGTTAAGTATTTATTTTAATCATAGGTCTATTAACCGGTGGACTCAAAACAATTGCATTCTATAAGTAAGCTTCTACATATATGCCAACACGCATCAAATGCAATAAAAAGAAATCGGTAAACAAAGATCCAAGGTAAGACAAAGACAGAGGCTTAATGTAAACGCACGTTGCTCTGCGAATCTACAATAATATGGTACACTATAAGGACCATGTTGCTGAAAAATAAATTAAAAGTAGTAACAATGCATATTTATAGTTTGTTAATCACATCCTATATCATACATCATATACCTAATCATATAGGGAAATTGGTTTTGCATATTAGATATGGAGGCGGGAAAAGAATAGTAATGTTCCCACAGCCAGGCTCAATTAGTGGCCGGTGGTCAAAATAAATTTTACATATAGTGGCCGGGTCTCAAATAGTGGCACGTTTAAGTTTTATTTTTGTTTTGAGAAATATCGCTGAGTTTTAAAGGCAGATACGTCCAAAAAATTACAATTAAACATTATAGTGGCCAGGGGTCAAAACTAATTTTGAAAATATTGGCTGGGTGCCACTATTTGGAACATTACGGTATGTAAGTAGTATACTCCATAGGATATGTTAATTTATATATACTTTTATATTGGCCACATTCGTTTCTGTCTAAACAATGACGAAATTTATATAAATAGACAAATTACGAAAAATTTATTAGTAGTATCTATAAGTATGTATAAGTAGCCACAAGGTACTTCTTCAGCATGGATGCAGTATCTTTGTTTGTGGTGCATGCAAATAAACATATTATGCTATTTGGTTTCAGTCTAAAAATCTGATAATTTGAAAGGACACATTTCAGAGGTCCCTACTTCGTGGTATTCAATCTCGACGCAGGAACAAGACGGTCTCCTTCACCTCAATTTCATTCCACTAAATACCCACTTGGACAATTCACCATCTTACCAGTGATGGGCGTGAGCTCATCCCTAGTCCTCCGATAGTCCTCTGAA